>VYZT01057589.1:52580-119336 GCA_013400735.1 Pomatostomus ruficeps | reverse complement strand
GGGACCATTAGATCATCTCATCTAACACCTGCATTAAAAAAAGGAAAAAAACAAAGCCCACACCACAATAGAACAACACAAGAAAACCCCCAAATTTCACCCACTCACTTCTGTATATAGACAGCAAAATGTGCTTAATTAGCAAATATCTTTCACAAAGTCATTCCTTCGCCCTTGATCATCAAGAAATGGAGACTCCATTCAGCAGTTTCAGCAGTTTCCATATTTTTATCTCTATGGAAAAACTACATCATATATCCCAAAAATTACTTCCCAGTAACGACCTCCTCCTGTTCTGGTACTGGTACCTGTGCTGGTATCTCTCAAATGCCTCCCTGTGCATGCAGATTCTGCATCTTATGAGGATGTACCTGGACATCAGGAGGACGTTATTGTGCAATATTGAACATACTAGTAATTTAGGAGCCAAGTTGTTATAAAGTTTGCAGTTTGCCCATCAGTAATTGCACTGTGCTGAATGTAAGGGGGACATATGTTCTACGGGTATTGACATGTGTTCTGTGGGTATTGAGCCTAAGCCTGAATTCGGAGACAGGTTTTGATTGATGCTGAACTACATTGATTTGCCCTCATCTGTAAAGTCAAAGGACTCCAGCTGTTAGAGCTTCTGGCTGTTGTTTCTACGTTACCCCTGCTTATGCAGAAACCTTGCGTTTTTCAATACACAAAATTAATTCTCAAACATAAAACCAGAGAGAAAACATATTTTACTACATATTTGTTTTGAAGTTATAAAATATTTTAAATTTCTAATAAATTCATGTCTTGCTACATCCATATTAAAAATCATTGGCACTGACATATAGCTTCCAAAGTAAATTTATGTTAGTATCTTATGTATTTAACATTATAGCACATTACTGAACAGTTTGCTAGAACTTCACGTTTATAATTCATTACACGTTCTTTGCCTACCCTTCTTTGCTGGAACTTTTCCCACTTGGGGAAAAAATCCAGATTGGAGTTTTGTTCTCTCTTTATCAGCATATGATTATTTTGGCTCTGGCTCTGTGTAGCTATGTTGGTTTCCCGCAGTATAAAGAAGAAAAGACATTTCTGCCTTTTTGAGAGAAATTGTAATGGTAATACAAAATGACATCCATTGTCCTCATAAAAAAAAGATAAAAAATAATGAGGAGATAAAAGGAGAAGCAGAAGTTTAACCAGGAATAAATCCAACAGAAATTGAGGAATGAGAGCTTTTGAAATGGTAGGTATTGTGCCACAGATTGCAGAGTCAGCACAATTAGGGCTGTGTCTGGGTACACATGTGACCTCGCACTGAATCAGTGTCCAGCCGGGGTCACTGGGAGGAAGCTTTGGTGGGACTGGCCTGCACAGGGTCAGATCTGACACCTGATAAACAGCTTCAATATGCAAGCTCTGTTTTGTCTGCTGTGAATGGTTTCGCCAAGATAAGAACTAAAGGATGATAACACCTGAAGAAATCTCCCCAGATCATACTCTTCCCTGAGGGACAGTCTCTCACCGGTTTATGCTGTTTATCTACAGCGGCTGTAAGGATTTCAGAGCAACCAATGTCAGTACTTTTACATTTGCATCCTTGCCCATCCAAAGGTAAGGAAGTACTTTTCAAACACTGGCTCATAATCATTTGGGGAAACCCATTTACCCTCAAACACCACCCATCTGAGGCACGTCAGGGAAATTGCTTTCTCCAACACTGATGCACGTAGACTTTCTTAAGGAGAAATATAGATGAACTTTTATACCACACAGCCTTCTTATCTCTGCATAGCATCATTATAAGCCTTCTCCTGCGTCAAAAACTATGCTAACCATTTGCAATAGGCAGATGTTTTTACTCTGGTAGGAAAAAAAAAGTAAAAAAAGAAAAGATTTACTGGTTTACTATAATTTATGGAAGAAAGTTCATCATTATAGAAAAGCCTTCATCCTTCATAGCTAGAAAAAAAAAAGCAGCATCGTGCTCTGCTTTCAGATGCCTCCACTGGGAGGCATCCCTCAAACACTAGATAACACTGGCAGGCGTAAGATGAACTCCAGTCTCCTCCAGGAATGGAAGAGGAATTGAAGCTCAGTCACCAGGATTTATAAAGTTGCTTGAGGAAAGCAACTGCAATTAGAAGACATATGTTTAAAACAAATCTTAGAATTTGTGAAAATCTACAGGGCTGAGGCACATACCTAAGGCTAAATAAATGCTCAAGTACTTTATTGATTTAGGACCACAGCTGGGAGGGAAGGGTTTCTCGTGAGAGTCAGCTCAGGCTCCCAAATGTCTGTCAATGAGGAAATTAGAAAGCAGATATACATTTGCCACTATTCATGTTCTACTCTAAACAACCTGCACTGACCTCAGGTTTACAGCAAATCTTGCTCAAAATCATGTGCTAGCTAGAGAAAGAAGTCACCAGGACAAAATTAGGGACTCAACATTGGGAACATGTGTGAAATCCTACAGGATGATAGTGCTTCCTTATAGTACTAAACAGATAATCTCTGCAGTTCCTACGTTAGAACTCAGTTCAGCACTTTGCACACAGCATAATAATTCCCCACAAACAGATCACACCAACCCATTCACATGCACAGCAGTTAAAATCTCAATGGGTATCAAAGCATTCAATAAATTACAACCCACAATAAACAGACAGAAAAGATGGCAAACTGTGTTGTAGGTTCCTAGACCCTGTAGAAAATCTCCCACAGCCTCTTCCAGGAAGATAAAATAGAAGGTAGATGGTTGGAGTTAATTCCCTCTAGTCCAGTATCAGCTACTTACCCAAATTAATGAATAACTTAACACACATGGCTCATCAATATTAAGTTGTTTCCAGTTGCAGAACAGCAATTTATTATCTGATACTGTATACAAGCAGAATAATCTCCTCTCCTTAGCTACATAACTTCCCCTCTGGCGGGAAGTTTGTGGGTTACATGAGGTTATATCTCTTCTGAGATACAGACACAGAGAGGAGATTTTGTTATTGTTGGGAAGACAAAGAATGATCACCTCCAGACATCCTGACACAGGTGGGGAGAGTGGTCTGTTCTGCAGTTCAAGTAATTACAAAAAGCCCCTATCCACGAAGAGCTGTATTCAGTTAAAGAATTAAGATCATATTGTCTTCATTCTGTCTTTACTTGGTGATTTTCATATATGGTCCTCTTAGAAATATTATAGTTCAAGTGAAGTGATCAGAACTCACTGAGCACAGATCAGCTGTAGATTAAAGATGAATTAAAGTTTTAATTTAACTATAGGTTAATTAAAGACTGTGCATAAAGAAATCTCCAGACCAAGTGCCTGTCATCCTATCTGAGCATGGCTATTAAAGTCATTTCTACAGCTTTACTTTCAAATCTTTTTACATAACTTCAATGCTGCAATTCCTCTCCAAGTCTTTTCAAAGTGCCAATCCACTGCTTCATTTTTGCTGCTTTTCTCCATCTCCACGTTTGTCAGACACAATCTATTCCTTATGAATCAGAAATAGTGGGTTTTCTCAGCTGATATTTCTCCAGATGTTTTGTGATCTCACATCTTATTAACGTCTCCAGGATATTGCCTGCCAGTAAGAGCAGGCACATAAACCTGTAATTGTTTGTCTCTTGCCCTTCCCAATGGCTCCCATGGTAACAGGTCTCACCAGCAAGGTCAGCCAGAGAAGGCTGTTCACATGTCACATGGAGGGTGTTTTTTCACTCATTCAGTGACCACAGTATTTTCAATTTTATATATTGAAAACATATATTGAAAACATATATCGACTGGCACAAAGCCTGCTAATCCAGTGGTGGAAGGGGAATGAAACAGTTATAAATAAAGAGAGGAGAAAGGAAGAGGGGGAGATGTTTCCCACACCTATCATTTGAAATCTCATCATTGAAAGAAAATCTCTCTCTGTGGTGCAAATACTCTTTTGTGTCTGGTGGATTTCAAGTTGCTACTAGTCTTCAGGTTATGCCCTGAAAGGAGCCAGAACATCAGAAAGAACAAGTTGTGACAAGAAAGCTGGCAGGAATCCAGAAGATATCATTTGCACTGTGTAGATTTGAGACAGTTTTAGTGTTGGGGATAACCTACTCGGGCCTTTGGGGTTGAAGCCTTAGGCATTCAGATTGTATTTATGCTAAGCTTTAATGCACATTTCTGTAAGGGTGGAGTCATTTCTGTCATTACAGTTGCCTTAGACCAGGCAACAGTGAAACAACACCAGTGTTAACTACGCAACAAGTGTCAGTCCTTGTGTCCTTTGAGCTGAAAGACCTCAAGTACATTAAGAGACAGCATGAATGTAACAGAAAGTTCCGTATGAATTATCTGCTTACAAAAAACACTGCTGGCACTAGACAGCTACACAAAATCTGCTGTTGCTATTCCAAATTCAAGCTTGCCTCAATGTCATTAAATAGTTTTCTTTCAAAATCCAAGACTTTACATAGTTTTAGAGTACAAAACAATATGTCTGTGCTTGTGCAGATGCTTCCCTCCTCTCCTCTTCTAAATGTTTGAAAACTCCAGACACAGGTATCTTCCTACAGACTGACTAAGCATCCTTGCTATGGCCACACAATTTTGTCTGTTGATTCAGTATATTATAAAGGAGGTTATTTAGTTTATCCTAAAGAATGTCATCAATATTTTTGAAAACTATGTAAAATGGAAATTTACATTGATTCCCCTTGAGTTTCTGTACACAAAAGCCCTCAGAAATGCCCTCATTTCTTCCCCCATTTCTCAGAAGGTCTGACTGTTCCTTGATGACACTCCAGCACCTGCCACTGGTAGCCTTTACCCCTCCCATCCTCTTTAGCTGGTTACTGCACTAGTTGATCTGTCCATCATCCTTCCTCACATTCTTCCTCTCATTAACCTCCTTACAAAAGGGCTTGCTGTTTAGATCCCCTTGGGAACTAGCTATCTGCAACTTTCAGGCTTACCACCAGGCTCATCCCCCTCAATGGTCTCAAAATTAAATTAGAAATCCCAAGACTTTCTTTGATTGCCTTTCCTCTCCATAGATATTTCTGTCCACAAGGTTTATTAAGTGCTCTTTCACGCAGCTGCATGATTCCATAAATCCTGTCCCCTGTATGCTTGTTTGCCTGTATGTCATGTATGTCATGTTTTCAAATTTGATTTCCTCTAATGCTGCCATTTCAATCTTCCTTATCCTTACCAGAAAAATAGATGGAGATGTCCCCTCTTTATTTATGTAAGCACTGAAAAGCTCATATAAATGCTCACACACAAAAAAACTGCTGGCTTGAGCTACTTGCTGGACTTCTGGTGAACATAATCTGTTGTGCTTTCAAAGCTCTCTCCCTCAGACAGATCCTAAATAAACATAACCTGTGGCCACAGGCAGAAGAGAGGTGCCAAGCCTGACAGAAAAACAGCCTCCTGTAAGAAACCCCGGAGAAGGACTCCACAGACCGCCTACTGCTACAGACTGATAGCACCATATAGCATAAAAAATCTGCTCCATAAACAGCTTTTGTGCAAACCCTTTTTCCTGCTCCCTCTCTTCCACTGGTTAGAGGGACTGGAACATCTCTCAGCTCCTCCTGTTAAAATGTGCTCATGAAGGATCATGATCCAAGGTGGAATCTTTGGCATCAGGAAAGCCAAGTGGCCATTAACATCAAAAAGAAACAAAACTTGGCCGAAAGGTTCCTTTGCCCAAAGGAACAAGCACAGTCATCTTGTCAAGTTTCTGCATGCAGAGCTGGATTAACTCCGTAGATTAAGGCACTCTATCATCTTCTGAGTATTTACAATTTATTTCATCTAATACCAAGTATGAATTTTGTAACTAGCTATTGCATATTAGGTTCCTTCATTTTTGTGATTTATGTTGCTCGTCTCTTGGCATCCACCTCATAACATAAATCAAATCACGTATAAAAATCATTGCCAAAAAGAAATAAGATTTATGCACAACTCACAGTGGTCATGCAGCATCTCTAACTGTAAAAGATGTTCTCTAATCAATTTAAGATGCATCATCTTTCTCATCTCAGAGCTCTAAAAATATACATTATATTGAAAACCTATTCACAGTACTCCTCAAAAGCTGCACTTTAAACCAAGTCCATTTCTGCAGCCAAAAAACATTGAAATACCACTTTTGCCCTAGTTTTTAGCTAAGAATTATTACTAATAGAATTCAGTGTTCTTGAAATACAAATGAAAGGTAGCACCTAATGATAATCACCTTTTGTGATTCACAATGTTTTTTTCTGGTGCTATTGTTGTCTTTATGTGAATGTGATTACTTTTAGAATTACAGTTGCACATAAAGTCTCTAAAGACAAAGCAAGCTACATCTACCATGGAGGTAAATATGAAAAAATGTCACTGCTATTGCTGTCTAAAATTTCTCACTGAAGAGCTGCATATGATAAACGGTAAATTTACCTTTCCTAAGAGTTTTGATGTGTGGAAACATTACTTTGTGTTTCCAAAGCAGGTGGTTAAATTTTCTAATTCTTGATAAGTTTTTTTCTGTGGGTTTTTTTTCTTTTAAAGCTTCTTTAAAAGTGTTCTAAACCCAACTAAAATTACAAGTAAAATCCATTAAAAAAACTTGCAACGTTTTAAGTTATACTCTTATGATACTTGTGGAAATACAAAAAAAGGCACACTTTTCATGCTCAAAAACTAGAATGAAGTCATAGATATACAAGATCAACGGTTTTAAGCAAAATCATCTTTCTTGTAAAAAAATATATGGATATCTCTCACTAAAGAAACACAGCTTCATATATTTTATTCAGACCTGTCGACAGATACAGGGATGGAAACACACTGCACTCCTCCTCTAGGTACTTCAGTGCTATTAAAAATGTAATTCAAGAAGCATAAAAGCCCAAGGAAAATGAGCAAGAGAGACCTCTCGTTTATCATAATCATTAATTAAAATCAAAATAATTGCATTTATATAGATCTCTAGCTGCTGGATGAAAGACACAGGTTCCTTGAAAAAATTTCCACCCAAATTATTAAGAGCCCTTTTCCAGGGCCAGGGAATGGATGACAGCCTTTCTCCCTGCATAGCACTTTTTCAATTTAGTAGACTGCTACTATATATAATTATAGATATCTTGGGGGACTTTGTCTGGATCATTTTCAGCTCACAAACCTTTTCCTATCCCAGACTGAATTACCAGAGAGATCTATCCCTCCTTAGTGGCGTGCCTGGACCCAAACCCGGGGAGTGCAGCACTTTCTCTGTAGACAGAGACCAGGACAAAGCTGCCCCAGAGAATCCCAAAGCCCCCCATGGATAATAACTCCAGCTCCTGAGAGCCCTGAGAGCACAAAGCCCAGGCTGCCTATGTGGAAAAGCCATCCCCAGTCCCTGAGCCCAGTGTTAATATTCCTTCACCTACATGACTGCCCTCTCTCACTCAGGGGGCTTTAATGGCATGGCTTCCATCTAACCTAGACACCCTAAAAGTCCAGCTGGCCACTTCAGCCCAAATACCCTGCAGGCCTCTGTGTGGATCCCCACATATTTCTTTGTGTGGCTCACTGAAGGCTTGCAGGGTTCAGGACTGAACTGGGATCTCTCTCCAGCTGATTTCCAGCTCTCATTCCTAAGCAAATGTCTGGTGATTTTAAAAATAAGACACTCATGTTTTATGGCCCTGACCAGGCATTTGATTTTCACAAGGGAAATACTACAGAAATAACGATAAATTGTCCAATAATTCCTCTAGAAGGAATCCAGAGAGAGAAGACATTGAAGAATTTAAATCTGAAGGCAGGACACGCAATTTAACAGCAGAATGGTTTTGTTTTGGAAGAGTGCATGTGAAATGTTACTGTTGACTGTTCTTTTTAACTAGGTTACTTCTACTGAGAATATTGGCTGGAAGTAACCGTGACAAGCGAAACTCATTCTTTAAAGAGTGCTGTGGCTTTCTGTAGCTCAGTGTGGCATGCCCCTGAAAGCGGGGGTTCCAATCCTGCAGAGCAATTGCAGAAATAAACATTTGTTTATTTAGCATGTTCCTTAATCACCATGTGAACCTCAGCAGTCTGCTGAGGTCCAGGAATTATCCCCCCTCCTGGAGACCTGGCTAACAAATTTCAGAGTTGGAAAAGCTCTCTGTGTGTATTTGTACAGCAGCACACACTCAGCACCACGCACTCATGTCTTTGCTGCACAGGAGAAGAACAGGTAACCCTTACAGCTGGGACATTATGGTCCTTCCCAATTTGAAAATCATACTGCAAAACTCCAGCAGAAATGGGCTCTCTGATCTGAGATCTGGCTGTGCCTCGTGACATTTAAGTACAATGTGAGAAGGACAGTGTTTCCACCATGAGAAAACCTTGGATATACTGACATCAATGCCAAACCCCTCATTTAACTTCAGAAGGGTCAGAATTTTAGTTCAAATCTCACTGAGACACTGATACAACATTAAAGTCAACCCTAAAAGAACCAAGAATAACTAAATATAGTTGATTTACAGAATTAAAAACTAATGCGATCAATGCACTCCAGATGAAAGCAGAGTGAATCATATCAAAATGTCTAACTCAGACAAGACACAGATATCAGGAAAGCCTCAGAAAAGTTTAACAATGATCTCTGCAGAACTCTTTTTCATTCCTGTTACTTTGCAATTGTAAACCATATTTCAATTTATTCACACATAGCCAGCTCAAAACACAGTCCAATAACAGCCCTTTGCCACAGTTCTGCACAATGCTAGGAAAAGAGAACTGATAAAAGAAATACTGTAAATGGCTTAACTTAGATAATATGGGCATTAATTTCACTCCAAGTATATGTGCACCCAACAAAGCAAACCCAAATAAAACTCAAGTAAAAACCTAAAGAGATCAGAGCCAAGACTTATTTTGGGACACAAGGCACTGTAAGGTAATGCAGCATTAGGAGAAAGACTGCTCATCCTTTCAGTCCCAAATGTAATTTCTTCCATTCTCATCGCCCTTAATAGAGGCCACAGAGCAGATGCAGATGACACTTCACAAATTCTCTCCCTTTTTGAACACTGAATGTTCTGAAAAACTATTTTGTTTTTAATCTATTTTTTTGTATCTTTATATGAGGCAATGGTGCTGGGGCACTCACATCCCATTGTAGCTGGAGAGAACTGTGAGCACCTTTTGTGAGCCTTTTATCAAAAACTCTCTCTGATCTTTTGTATTTTTATATGAATGCAAATTCTCTAGGAATACTCTAAATTGCTACTCATGCTTAATGTCTTCATGCAATTCAGCACCAAATATACCTCCATTATGCATTCAGAGCCTGGAATTCATTACTAAATGCTATTTACCTCGGAAATAAAGACACTGGAAAGACCTATTACCTGGTGCAAGCTTTTCTGCAAGGTACTTATCTATGTGCATGTAAGCAAGCAGACATTTCCAGTCCCTTATCTGTTCCACTGACGCTGCACAGCCTATTTAGGCTTCTGCAGGGGGAGGGTGATGCTTCTGTGACAGGTTTCATGTGCACATTCTAGGATGCAGTGATGTCAGGGTGACAGGTAGAAGGAGCCATTACTGACTCCTTTTGTCTTGGCTTGCAGACACAGCACTCTCAGCAACAATCCTACCATTTCACATTTATAGTTTAAAGTGATGAATCAGTTTATTCATTAACATACTGTACTTCTTTATTGTAAATTACATCTATAAAAGACTGCCATAAATACCTTTTAACTGATAGATGTTCTTGCTGGTTTTTCAGGTCCATTGTATGATAGTTTGGTGCATTTCTGACTGGCAGGGGATTTGGGAAGATAGGATAGACTGTAAATGGTCTAAAAAACCCTGAGAAATATGGGACAACTTCATTGTGGACAAACTTCTATTCATTCATTGAGTGTAATACAGTGAGTGACAGTTTATACAGTACTTGGCAGGCTTCACACACAGGGAAATAAAAGAAAACTTTAGCCTGTGATGCGCTTTATGACAGGGCAGTAAAATCCTAATTGAGACACACTGAACCATACAAAGGAGTTTGTATAATACAATACAGGTTTAAATGAATAGACATAGTCATAGGAAGATGAAAGAAACTTTCTCTAATGATAGATCCTCTGGGTTTTTTAGAGTATTAATTTTTATAATTTTTGCATTTGCTGATTTTCTTACCTTTTCTTGTCATTTATATTATGCATAAGCAAATAAATTCTCATATTTGCTGTCATTATTGTAATTATTTTGACAAGCTTTAAGTGAACTCATCATTTTTAATTCCTCTTTTTATAGGAATACATTACATGGCCTCAAAACTTGTATCATCTTGCCTTAAAAATTGTGCTACCACAAACACCATTCTAAATCTGCTGAAATCCAACAGACGTTTAGTTCATTACCACGTAGGGAATGTGGGAATAGCTTTTACCGTAGTTCTATTTCAATGCATCCTCACTACAGGATTTGGTATGGCAGGATGATTTTTATAGAAGTTAAGTCAGCTGCAGCTATAGAACGGGAGATATTCAAGCTGAAATGAATAGACTTCAGCACAGCTCAGATACTTGTGCAGACAAACCACCTGAAATGGTCACATTGCAATTAAAGGATTCATAAAGGAAATAACAATAAATACCTGGTGGTAGAGATTTATTTTATATCCTCTTTTGCAACATCCTGACAAGGCAGCTGTGAGGACATGAATGATCTGTTGAACTTTAGTCTCTCTCAAAAAGTGCCACAGTCTTTAGTCTGCATGAAATAATGCTCACATAAAAGGCTGTGTGAGTTAAAGATACCTCACCGAGACCAGCACCCTTTCTGAAGTGAGTAACAACCCCAGCTCCAGTCCCAAACCCAGCTCAAATTTTGCCAGTTGATATTCTGTCCTCAATGCTATCCCAATGGTAAATGGTAATTCTTGAGGGCATCTGCCCTGTATCCATCCCTACTTCCACAGCCCTTTTGACCTCCAGCTCTGCTTCCAACTCTTAATTCAGATTTGTTCTACATGTACTCTACACCACAATTTGTACTCTCAGCCCGGGTTTGTATCAACTACTCATCTTCAAAGGTGCTAGAAAATTATTTCTGAAATGAATAATGAGGTCCTGATTGACAGAAATTTGAATACGAGTCAGTAGTGCCCTTGCAGCCAGGAGGGCCAGCCGTATTCTGGGGTGCCTCAGGCACAGCATCACCAGCCGGGCAGGGGAGGGGATTGTCCCACCCTGCTCTGCACTGGGGCAGCCTCACTTTGAGTGCTGGGGGCAGTTTGGGTGCCACAATGTAATAAAAAACATTAAACTCTTAAAGAGCGTCCAGAAGAGGACAGCAAAGATGATGACGGGCCTGGAGGGGGAGCTCTGTGAGTGGCTGAGGGCACTTGGTCGGGTCAGCCTGGAGGAGACCGAGGGGAGACCCCACTGCAGTTACAAATCCCTTATGAGGGGAAGAGGAGGGGCAGGTACTGATCTCTTCTGTCTGGTGACTGTGACAGGACCCCAGGGAATGGCCTGAAGTTGTGTCAGGGGAGGTTTAGGTTGGATATCAGGACAAGGTTCTTCCCCCATGGGGTGGTTGGGCACTGGACAGGCTCCCCAGGGAGCACCAGTCACAGCACCAGCCTGACAGAGCTTCAGGAGTGTTTGGACAATGTTCTTGGGCACATGGTCTGATCCTTGCGGATGGTCCTGTGCAGGGCCAGGAGCTGGACTTGATAATCTTTGGACATCCCTCCCAGTTCAGCTTATTCTGTGATTCTGTGATTCTATTCTGTGAAAAGGAAATTCAGTCTAAATTGTTTGTGGTGTCTCCAGCTTTTGTTAGACCATGTAGTGGCTGCGTGGGGTACTACTTCAGAAACATGCTGATACACTACCTGGCTGCTATTAACTTGAATTAAGCTGATTACTATGCCACCACTGTCTGGTCAGAAAACACAAGACACAGATGTCGATCTCCCTGAGACCAGGTACAGACTGAACTAATATCCATCATTTTCTGGTTGGTAACATTTACCACAGTTCCTTTCTGTCAATTAGTCCTTAAAGTTAGGAGTTCACTTTGCAAGCATATAATCCTAACCTTTTCAAAGGGGTAACGCTTATCCTCTTTCATCAGACAGTGATAAAAGTCTCTTCCAAGATAAAGGATCACAGGAATACAGATTTTCTTGATTCTTTCATTTTAGCTTCAATTTCCCTATTGAAATCTGAGCTTTGAGGATGAGACGTCACATCCACTTAAATGTGTTTTGCTTGGTATGATTGTTTTGATGTCTGCGTATTATAAACACACATTTCTGACATATTTTTTAAATTAGTGAGTGACGTTCCTACCTGGTTGCCTGGTGGAGTTCATACACACATGCCAGTACATGGATGCCATCCAAGTGGAACATCTTCCTTTTGAAGACTGCATTGAAAACTACTCAAAACTTAAAATCATTAGCACTTTCTGTCAATTATATTTGCATAAACCATTGCCATTACCCAGGAGCAGCAACAGGATGAAAAAGATATACACAGTTGAAAAGAGACCATTCTTCATTTGAAAAACTTCTACCTTACAAATACCTGGCTTGGACCTCAAAGTTTTATATTTAATTTTGGAGAAAATGAGGAGTGAAAGGGTTAAAAAATCCAGGGACAGATTCTCACCTTGTCATTGGCACTGCTTCACTAATTTAAACAATTTTATTTGCTCAATATGAGCTGGCGAGGTAACTCTCGGTATTCAATAATTAAGGTATTACTTCCATTTTAGCACAGGCACAGTTTGAAAAAGACAGATTCTGTCTGGGAGAGACAGACTGAAAGGGAAGGAGACTGTAGAACAGTTTCCATGGCAACTCTTGAGATAACAGTAACAGCCTACCTAGCCTAAAGGGATAGGTAAGTGAGACTAAAAGAAGCACTTTCAAGGTCCTTTTTCAGTTTAAATACATAAATTTGAATTTAGGTACTGCCTGATAACTCTAGATATTATGAATCCTATATGTTCAATATAAACAGTAAAAGAACATCTGTTTTACACTGTACTGAACAATTTAGGTGAGAAAATGTTTTCTGAGAAAAGCCTGGCATCCTTCCCTGGAAAAAAAATCAAGACTATATCTTCCCTAGGTAAGTTTTACAGGCTTTATGTCATTTAAAGTCTCACCAAAACCACAGTGAAATGGACCTCCATACTATACTGCTTTTGTTTCAGCATGTAAGTGGGTGACTTAGAAGGGCTAAACAATTATTTTGTCACCATTAGTGAGAAGATTCTTTCTGGCTTCCAGCACCAACATACTCTGCACCAACACCATGAAAAAGTCCTGTGGCTGCAAGAATCCGAGCAGCAAAGAGAGGCCAGGAGCACAGCTGACAAAACCAGAGGAAGTAAAAAGCTTGGAAAATATGGAGGAAAGAAAGGTATTAGTGAGGAGAGTCAGATGGTATTAGAAGGGTATTAAAAAAATAGAGTACTCTTGGGGAAATAAAGCTCAGAATAGATCATGGATAACACCAAGAAAATCCCATTCCCAATGAGACTGTGCTGAATGTTTCACAGTTAAAACCAGGAACTGCAGTGGTGAGGCCAGTCCCAGCCACACTTCGGGATGGCTTAGGAAGCAGATTCTGGGCTGCAGAAACTTTAGCCCAGTGTATTCAGACAAACTGATACCAAACACAAATTCCTCAGAAGCATGTTACAAGTTATCCCATGAGGGGTTTAGTGGTGCTGCAGTAAGGTTTTACCACCCCATCTCTGCTTCTGTCTCTTCTCAGACAGCCATTATAAATCCAATTAGAAACCTCAAATCCTGTGCAAATATTAGCCACATCTTAAGCAATTCCTTTTTTTCCTGGGAGGGGAAAAAATAATCATCGCTTATCTCCAATCTCACGTCTTCTATACCACCTGCTGTGCTCATTACTCTACTCTCAGCTGTTTCTAAGTCTTTTTGGAAGTGTTGTGCCCAGAGCTGAAGGCAGGATTCCAGCTGAGACTTCAACAGCACTGAGGTGAGAAGAGTAATTACATTTGACACTCCTCCTACAACATTCTGGAATGATAACTGCCTTTTAACAGCTGCATCTTGTAGTTGGCACACAGCTGGCTGGTGAAAGCCTTGTGGTACATATGTATTCGATTTCCAAAAACAGAACGGCGCTTTATTTTCACTTTAGTTTCTGTTCTGACGTCATCCTTCAGGATGCTTCTTTCCCTTCCTGTTCTTCCATTAGAGTCATTACAAATTCTGTAACTGAGTTGGATGTTTCATTATCGAGGTTTTTTAAGTAAAGTGCTGACCAGAACTCCGTATACAACAGATCTATGTGGTCTGCCTCAATTTCAGAAGCCTTCCCAGTCCCATACTAAGCCATGGCTGAGGACTCAGACAGGTGAACTGTTGGCTTTAAAAAAAGCCATTTTGTTATGGCAGTAGAGAGCTTACCTAACTGGTCTATGAGAAATGGCATTTGGAACTGCCAAAAGAAATCTTTATCTAAAAAGTACTTAAAACCTCCCAGATATATCAATGATATTGCCTCCACCCTGTTGGTAGTTTTGATAGTTCAGTTATTCTACCACAATTACATTATTTGTCAAGATAGTCTGGGTTGTCTTAGCTCAGAATCCATAAGGAATTGAAATTTGTCTGGCTGCTCTGGTATCAACTGGACTTTCCACACTTTCTCATTGAAAAGGTAGTGGCTGGGCAAATTTTTATCTTCTCCATTGGGATATAACTGATAAAATCTTACTGATAGACACTAACAGTTCAGAAATTACCCAGTGACCTCCTGAGGTACTCCAGACCAAGCCTAAGGTTCACTGAGCTCTTTAACCAGAACACACAAAACCTATTCTTTCCTTGTACTGGCCTTCACGCCTATCCCCTTATTAAAATTAACTTCATGAAGCATCTAATCATAATTAACTGTTTGATGAAGACCAAAACAAAGAAGGCATTGACTGCTCCAGTCCTGTCTGCTTCACCCTTCATTTCCTCTCTTCCTTTGCTGTTTTTTTTTCTTTTTTCCTTATTCCAAATATATTCATAGAACCCACTGATTACCTTTTACATATTTTGCAAGCAAAACATCCAGAACATTTCTCACTAAATAAGACCAACATGACTGAGACTCAGGTAAGTGGGTAATTCTCATTTTAAGCCATAAAACCTTTTTTCAGACATATGCCAAATGCTCGCTCTTGTGCTGCTGGTAAGTATCACTGTGGGTCAAGTAGATTGGAGTAGATTCCTGAAGAGCAGTTCATCAGCTACCAAATAGAATTCCACTCACCCAGAACCCACTGCAGAAAGCTCAAAGGAGACTTTTGCACTGTATAAAGTGTCACTCTAACCTGCACCTTGTTCTTAAAATGTCAAAGCTCACACTTAACCATTCCCATCCTTGCACTTCAAATGCACCATTTTCTCTAAAATCAATGGGATGAGTGATTTCTACCACAGAACTGTAGGCAGAGCAAAAGTATTTCAACTTTCATTTTAGAGTTAGATTTTTTAATGTTTTTGCCTTCTAGGATCCTTGGGAACTTGGTTCCATTTTTTCCAATACTCAATTAATACCACTTGGCTTCTCATTTGCACCCAACTCCCTCTTCATAAATTGTCAAGTAACTGCCTAAAGAGATTTTAAAAATCATGAATTCTCAGCAAAGATTTAAATTATTTACCATTGGCAGGTATCTGGAAATTAGCCTACATATGTCTGCCCAATAGATAAAGAGAAATATCATTTTATTGCTGAGGAAAGGCTGGCAGTGCTAAAGATGGAGGTGTCAGGGAAGAAAAATAGAAAAAAAAAGCCTGCTCACTTCCTCCTTCCTTGCTTCCTTCCTTCCCTTTCTCCTGTGGTGACTTCGGTATGATTTGTTAACAGCCCATCTTCTCCAACCCACGGCAGATTCATTGTCCTTTTGAACCCAGCCAACAACCTTATCTGCAGCATCTCCACCGCCAGGCGTGACAAACACAAATTAGCGGAACACCAACGGCATTTATCAAATACTTACAACTCCCTCGGCAAACTTCTATAATCGATATCCTACGTTCTGTGTCTGTTCAAATGTAAAACCTGAAGCAGTAATGCTATTCCTCATAAAAAATGCTCATACCAGCAGGTCCTGCAGATGAGGGTAAAGGCTGTGAATTTGGTATCATTTGAGATATGGATGTATTCAACAATTACTCCTCTATTCTTCACTCTTGAGATAGGTTTTTAAAGGGAAAAGAAAAAAAGTCAACACTATGTATGAATACATAAATCCATACAGTTTTTGATAGCTATTGTCATACTAATATAAGCTTAGAATTTCTTTAGCAATTAAGCATTGTGCAGTCAAGAACACGAGCACTGTACTTTCTTCAGGAGGCTTCATTTTGTTTCAATTTGTGCCTCACTCTGTCCCGACTCTGCCACGTTTAAGCAATAATTACTATACCACAGAAGAATTGCCTTTGAAAGCTTTAGTAACACTTTAGTAACATGAAGTCTGATTTAGCATTCCAGACCCAGAAAAACTTCAAAACACAAAAAAGTGTGTAGGATGTTAAATCTTTGCACCAGTAAGTAGTGACTGAATGTGAAGTGTTATGAGAAGTCTGAAGAGGAAGTCCTGTGCACTGAAATGCAGTGCGGTATCAGGGTTATGTTCTGTCTGTGTGGATACCTGCACTGCCTCTGAACCCTCTCACAAGCCTGAGCTGGCACCACAACTACGTGAGCACGATGCTGTGCCTGTGCTATTTATCCCACCCCAAACCCTGGTACCCAAGAGCCATCAGAGCAGTAATATTTCTTCTGGGACCAAGGTGGTGCAAAAACCACGTTGCAACAGGTCAACATGCACAGAGCAGTGGCAAAAGTGCAGTTTGAATGGGTAAACTGTGCCACTTTTCACTTAAGTGACTTAATGGATGCAGCACTTCAAATCTGTTCCCATGGCAATGTAGAAACAGCAGCGGCAATACAGGCAGTTTCCTCTTAGATTCGCAGTACAAGGAGGAGAACAAAAACCTTTTCTCCATTTGAATGAACAAAAGGAGAAGCATTTTCCAGTGCAAACATGTAAAGCCAAACTCTTTCCCATGTCCTGACCACAGTAAAATTCATGAATAAACAGAAAAGACTTGCCAAAAAGGTCAAAAAACTTGGGTTTTGCTTTGTCAGACCAACAGGGGTTAGGACTGATTCACAGAGAACATCCTGCTCCTATTCCTCCTGAGCTAAAAATCAAAGCAGTTTTGGAAGAAGAATCCCAGATGTTCTTTCAAGAGGGTGAACAAAGGAAGAGGCAGCCCATAAGTAGCTCTAGCTCTGCTGACTAGTCATCATTTTCCGTTGTGTTTGGAAAGAGACACGGCAGTAGAGGAAGCAAAGAGATGCATCACAGAAAAAGTGGTCACCCAGAATAACTTCAGCCCTGAGGTCAAACAAAACACAGGCAGCTACCACATGGTCAACATCAAAAAAACCAGCAAATTCCTAGACAAACAAAATTCAAACCAATTATCCTAGGTGCCTCTGCTGCCTTAGGAATCTGTGAAAGTCCTATCACTCCCAAACAGAAAATACCTGTTAAGCTGCTGACCTCACTAACCAAGGGGATTTCTTTAGAAAAAGATATCCCTTTCACCCCATTTTCCTGGTGTCTAGCATCATCTCAGTCTAGTCTGACTTAATCTTTGGAAGAGATTGCTTTCAGGCAGGCCTGCAAATCAGGTGTTGGGAAAGCAGCCAGCCTGTATCATTGAGGACAATGCTATGGATCAGGGTACCCAGCTGCTCAGGTAGGTGTCTCTGCCGATTGCAGCAGCCTGCTGTCAGTGTTTGCATTCCAGCGGTACCTAAAAACACCCTGCAGCAGCCAGAATTCCATTCTGCCACACTTGTGCTTACTCATATCTACAGCTGTCTCACACAGACATCACGCAAACACTGAAGTTGTACAACAGGCTCTCCTAAAGGACTAAACTTGAAGATAACACTTTTGTGAATTTCCTAAACAAAGCCTTGCTAAAATACTTGCAGCAGTAGGAGTTTGTAGGAAGATTCCTGAACCACTTCCTATGAAACCGTAGATCCTGAAATTATTCAGAAGCCTGACCAAAGAACACAGATATTTTATAGCACTTTCCTTAAGGAAATACAGTTTCAAAAGCAGAGGAAGTCTCAGAATTATCATCCTAACTTACAGTGCTCTGCAAACCATTGCTGTCATCCCACACGCCACCCATCACCTATTGTCTATCTTCAAAGGTCCAGATCAATTTTCCCTGTTTCTCTTGTAGAGTCTAGGTAACCTATTTCCTTTCTTCTTCTAATAGTTTTGTCATTTAGAGCTTCATTCAGGCCTTGCTGCTGTCATCATTTCAGATTGAGAGCAGGCAGCAAATCTGGACCAAGGCCAAGCCCAAGTGTAGAAAACCAAAATGAGACAAGAGATTTTTGAAAGCAGCAGTAAAAAACCATTCTGATTACACTGTCTGTCCATCTTATCAAAAAATCTTTTGCCTGCCTTGCTTATTTTGTTCTCCTGAGTGTTAGTCATGAAGGAGCAAGATGCAATAATACACACCCTTTCAATGAACACACAGTGCTGCCAGTGTGCCCTGAAACCCAGGACACAGCTTGGGCAGCTGCTTTCCACCTCATACTGCCTGACACAAAGTTGAGCACTAAGAAAAGAAGGGTTCCAGCAGAGGGGATGCAGGTCTCCCACTCCCCCGCCTTTTAATTAAATAATAAACAGGATTAAAGGGAACTTCATCTAATTCCATGGGAAACTCACACCCACTCCATGGGTGTGCACTACTTGCTAGCAGTCAGCACTCTATGGATGTCTCTTTTTATTAATAAATGCTCCTCCATCCCAGAGGCTGTGTTTGTGTGTCTGTCTTCCTTTCACTCTTGACGTGTGGCTTTTCTATTTCTTGCTTATAAACCCTCAAAAATCCATCACTGGGGTATTCTGAAAAAATTAGTACTGGATGACTTTGCACATGTAAGCTTCAATATATTCAATCGTTCACAATACCTGATGGAATTTAACCCAGCGAATGAGGCTGGGTATTTTTTGTTAATATTAATGAGACAATTATTTACTTTATAAAGGACACAGAGGCAGCTTCTTTCTGCTGACTGCACTGTGCCAGCCCCTACTTCCCAGCCACAAGGAACAGTCTTTATACCCACCGTGATCCTTAGTGATAAAATTTAGGATGTTCACTTTTGCAGTGATTTTCTAACTGCATGAGCTGAGCACAGTTTTGGAGACCCACTGTATTTGGTTTCACACAGAAGCTGTGATACTCTATTCCACTGCATCCCTCATGTAACATTATCTGAAGCAGGGGAACTTAGATGGCCCAGATATTATTTATGTTGTACAGACTACAGCAGTAATTTCAGAATAAGAATATCACAGTGACCTCCACATGCCTTCTGTTCTCTGTTGTTTTTAGCAGTTTTAATGAATATATCTTTCTTGAGCAAAGGATCAAGATGTGGTCCTTTAGATTACCCACATGGATGATGGTTTCTGAATCCATTTTAAAATCACAGTGAAAGGATTTAGGAGTTGTTATGAACAATTCAGAGATGGTGCCTGCTGACAGCCTGATTATGCTACCAGCCATCATTTTTCAGACATGGGGAAATCTGTTAAAGTAAAGCTCCAATTAGGATGCTTGTGTTCTTTTAAATTAATGTTTCATTTCAATTTTGTTTCCTAGTTCCTCCTGTCATCTTCTGAGAAATACATGTGCTGGAATCATTCCTTTGATGAGGCACAGACAAGAAGCTTAGTGTGCTTTGATGTGGAAAAGGAAAATGAACCCTTTTTGTTTCTATGGAACCAGCCTGAAAATCCAGGAATGATCACAATCACTGTAGATGATACAGGGTAAGCCCAGATATTTTTCTAACCACTAAAGAAGGCGGGAAGATGCAGCTAACCCAGAGAGCTATGAACAACCAAGTAAAGACAAGAGCTTCCATAATTATTTACTCTCCTGTTTTCAGTTTTTTCAAAGCATCATGAAGCAGTGAACTGGAAGAGCAAACTGTTTGGACAGGGAACTCCAAAGGACAAAGCCACATCAGCTGGACACCAAAGAGATTCAGACTTCTAGCATTTGGCTCCATATATGTGCAACCTTTGCCTCTCTTAATCAGCCAGCAGCAGGACTGGATCACAATGGCAAGTCTCTCTTTAGCTGCATTTGTTATTCTCACTTCTCCATGTACTGCATAGACAGGAGGAAATGACTGAGGATCCAGAACATGTTTACGTGACACATCCCAGCTGTGCAGAGGGAGCAGACTTCGACTGTGGATAAAACACAGTTCCATAAGCTGTAAACGTACTTTTGATGTGTGAACAGAAGAGTCCAACTGTACAACCACAATCTCCCCCTATAAATACATGCCCCTTAATTTCATCTTTTAGAAAAATCAGAGACAAGGCTCAAAATAGTCTCAAAACAGTCAAGAACAAAAGTATTTTTGATGCCAGTATGAAAAGGATCAACTCTACTCTCTACCCTGCTGATGCAAACTGGAAATGGGAATTTGTGAAATCACTTCGTCTATCTAGCTAACTTCAGTAGCTGTCAACAGAGTAAAGGAGATGTGTACTCAAAGATGTTGTACTTTCTGACCCCACTGCATCTAGGAACATTAGCAACTGCATCCCATTGCTGGATCCGGTTTTCATATACAGCATGATGCTCCAAAGTGAAAGTCACATTAAAAATTGATTAGATTAGATGTGATAAGTGCAGCACGCCTTCCACTCCCATGGACTTCTGTGAAAAGGGGAAGTACAAGCACTTTACAAGAGATGGTCTGTTGTGAGGGGCTGGTCCCCTCTTATCCTTTCAGTGCTTTCTCATATGCATTCTGTATCAGTAAAAGGGATAACTTTTACTGTTATTATGAGCTAGGGCATATATTACACATGTGCCATTTATTCCTCACATATTTTGGTCAAAAAAATTCTGCTGTTAGTTTTAAAATTGGAAGTTCCCAGTTCTGCTAAGTTTTACTGTTCCTTTGACTGATTGCACACAGGAGAGAGACAGCTGCTACTTCACTTTATGCTACTTGGGAATTTTTGAAGCTTTTTTGAGCAAGTTTCTTCTAGGTCAGTTCCATGTACAAAGTAGGCTGAGAGTTAATAATATTAATAAAAATGCGCATTAATCACCCAATTCATTTTTAAAAGACACTCTTAGTCAGCAAAAGGTGTCATAATGAATGATATACTGTCACCCTGATTCCACAAGCCACCTGCAGCTCATCATGAATCTATAAAGTAAACTCTTCAAAGAGAGAATAACAATCTTCATATCCAAAAGTACAGCAAGAATGAAGGCAGAAACATCTTCTCTCCATTGTGAGTCTGTTCCTCTGCAAAATGAGAAACCTAGAGCAGCTACATTTGGCGAGCTCTCATGTTCCTACTTCTGTATTCTTATTCATTTCTTTGATCTAAAAAATTTCAGCCACTGGGGACTAAACCAATCCAGGAGATTTACATGGCTTCTCTGTTCACTTGTGGGTACTTATCACATTCTCTACTGCAGGCACTTTTTAACAATTCATTTTAATTTTACTCCAAAAAACACAGATGCTAATACGGAACAGACATTAGTGTGGGGATACCATGTGAGGAACGGGCTACAGCACACCAGTATGATGCTCAGGTAAGCCAATTTATTAGTGCTAATACATCTCTTTTATAGCATAAAGGTTTCTTTATATGCAATAAGATTGGTTATAGGCTATGTGCTTTTCTACATTCTTTATCAAATGCTTCTTCTTCACATCAGCATAATTCAGCAGTTCCTAAACTACACCTGACCTTCCTAGCCTGTTTTTAACTTCCTTTAATCAGACTACCTTGTTCTTAGCTTCCTTTTCTCAGGCCTGCTACAATAAGCTTGTTCCAGGAAGCTTGTTACATCTCCTCCATTTCTCAGGCCTGCTACAAGGCTTCCAAGTGCACGAGATTTTCCTGGGGTAGCGGCCATTGGTCCTCTCAAACAGGTGTTGATGTCAACCCTGTAAGTTTCAGTGTTGGCTGAGTGCTGCTCGCTGCAACGGCCACTTCTAAAAAGGCATCTGCAAGACTGGGACAACACAGCCCAGTATCCAAATGGTTGTGTTCAGCACATAAGGTCTGACTTGAGCCATCAGGCCCTCCTGACAAACATGTATGGTGATAAAATGAGTGCTCACATGAGTGGGGGAAGCACCCCTGATCCCAACGACCATGCTGTTAACAGGTTCAAGTGCCCACTGAGAGGGCCATGCTTCTCGGGGAACAATGGTAATGTCTGTCCCCGAATCCAAAAGCATGTTTTGTTTCTGAAGGTTTATTCCCCAAGGACCCTCAATAGTCACTGCACGACAAGGCTTCATCATATTTAGCTGTTGAAAAAACGCAACGGTAGGGGCTCCAGTGGATCCGAATCCTCTTGCCCCTTGGGTACTGTCAGCTGCACTGGGAACACTGGATTGAAATGGTACCAATTGCATGACTTTTGTTCCTTGCTTCAAAGTAAAGGGGGGACATAGTATTTGTATCATTATGTCAATCAGTCCTGTATAACCTGCATCAATGACTCCTGGTAACACTAAGACACCTTGTTTTGTGGCAGATGACCTTCCTAAAAGCAACGCACTCAATCTGAAACCTAAGGGTCCAGTAGCTGTTGATGGTACTACATGCACCACAGTGTCAGTTATTGTTGTGTCTGTTCCCACTGCCAGATCGATGCCTGTGCTTCCTCTGGTGGCTGCTGTGAGTTCTGAGAGGCAACCTGAACTGGAGCTGCTGTCAGACAATACTGTGATGTCGTCGCGCCCCATCTCATGGCGCTGGGTTGCAAGTTTCCCGGCAACAGAGTGCTGTCTTTTTTGAATCTGGATCAGCATTCTTTTGCCTGATGCCCGAATTTGTCACAGCTGTAGCAAGCTCCAGAGAATTTTTCAGTTCCTTTCCCAGTGTTTACCTTGTTCTGGCCATTCTTCTTAGGGCAGTTTCCCTTCATGTGCCCCTTTTCCCTGCAAAGATAGCAGCCGAGGCCACCAGGGCCCCGATCCCCTCTCCCTGTCTTCATGGCTGGTTTCAATACCGCTGCCAGGGCACCGACATGAATATGAGCCTTTTCTGTTCCTGCTTGAATCACCAGCAGTCAGCTGCAGGTTTCCACCATTTCTGCCAGACTGGCGGTCTTCCCTAGACCTGCCAAAATCTGTTGACATTGAGGACTGGCATTCACTACCGCCAAATCTTTGCCTACATCAACCCTGGCCTCAAGGGTGAGATTCAGAGATGCTTCTATAGCCTCCTCTAATCGATCTATAAACTGCATGTAAGGTTCTCCAGGTTTCTGCTTGACATTTATATATGGAGGCTTTGGAATCCCAGTGTTAGGAAGTTCCTTCAGGGTGGCCAATGCTAAAGCTTGTGTCTTTTGTAAGACTTGCGGATGCAGGTTGGTCTGAGCCTCACCAGTCACAAAGTGGCCTCTTCCCATCATCTGATCCATTGTAACCAGCCTCAGTGGGTCACCCTGTGCTCAGGGCACGTTGTCAAGAACAGCAACTTCTGCTTTACGTTGCCACTTGTCCATAAACAGTAAATAGGCTGTAGGTGGCAGCATAAGTTCACCTAATGCATGGCTGTCGGTTTGTGTCAATGTCTGATTTTTAAAAAATGCAGTCAGCAATTGCGTAACATGTTTATTGTCCATGCCATATTGCATCACTGCATCCTGCAGCTGTTTAACCGTTTTCCAGTCAAATGGTGCCCAGTACTATTGGTCTACCGCGGCATACATTGGCATGGCAGTGATGCTAGGTGGCAGCATCACTCCTTCAATGGTAGCATTCTCGATTACTCCTCTCCACCTCTGCCCTGGGTGATATCCTGTTGGTAGATCAGGTGGAGGACCTTCAGGCGGTCTGCAGGGGTCATTTGTGTGGGAAGAAGTGCGGGCTGCCTCTGCCTGTGCATGCTGCGGGTCCATTAGTCTGCGCATGCCCACATATCTCGAATCTGGAAGTGTAATGTCCAAGCCTTTCCCATACTTCTTACGCAAAAATTCATCCGCCTCCTCCCAAGTCTACATGCCATCCTCTACGCAAGTCTTAGCCCACTCCCTCATTTTCTTTTCCTTCAATTTCATCTTCTCGGGGGTAAGCTCGACTTTCATAGGATTTTGAAAGGTTGGGGAGGGGGATATAGGAGTCTTGTTGAATGCATCCCCAATCACTTCCAAACTGTTCTTAATTGCCTTGAATGCTTTGTCATAGACAATCATGCATGAGATGCTGCTCGAGCTCCTACCGATCCTCTTCATTTGCTCTAGCATTTCCTCCATCTGCTTTTCCTGGAGCTTTAAGACGTCCCGCATAGACTCTACATGCTCCTTTCTGTGCAAATCGGGATACAGCCTGGTCATCCACTCCACGAATTCTCCCAATTCGCGGGGGAGCAGGATGGCTGCGGGGTCTACCTCCATACTCTCTGGCTGATTCTCCTGCTGCTCACTGTTCTGAGCGCTTTTCCCCAGCTGGTTCCCTTTTGTTCATTACTAGGTAGACCCTCTCCCAGCTCTGGCAATATTAACAGTGGTGCCAACAGTATCGATGTGGCACCAGGGTCACCGCCCCAGAATTCCAATTCTAGGGCCAGGTAAGCTTTCAGAGGGGAATCCCTCGGGGAAGGGGGGAGCGGCAGCAATAGTCCTTCATGTGAAGGAATGAGCCCCTTGGGTTCCACCTTCCCTGTTTGTTTTTTCTCTTTTTGCTTGCCCATTGCTTGCCTAAATGCCACTTTCACCTCCGCCTCAGTCTTTCACCTTTCTCCATGTGGGAGCCAATTTTTGCGCTTCTTTATTTCCTTCTGTCACTGAGTCCCATAATTCATTTCCTACGGTTTGCCAGCAACTTAACGAAAATAGCTGGTTCATATCCTTTAACAAACCCCTATGCTGTGCCCAAATCAGCAGGGCTACTACTTTTTTATTTCAGTTTCAGTCTTTGCAGCTATATTCAAAATACACTTTACCGCTGCCTTTTCCAGTGCCAATGCCGTACTCCCCATCCTTTTGTAATTCACATAGGCCTACGATTCCTGCCTCTCTCAGATGGCCTGGTTTACCTCCACCGGCACAGCAGTTCACTCGCCTTTTCGTCTGGTCCCCTTCTCTTCTTGCAAAGAATTACATCGGGGTCACCACAATGTGGGGATACCATGTGAGGAATGGGTTACAGCACACCAGTATGATGCTCAGGTAAGCCAATTTATTAGTGCTAATACATCTCTTTTATAGCATAAAGGTTTCTGTATACGCAATAAGATTGGTTATAGGCTATGTGCTTTTCTACATTCTCTATCAAATGCTTCTTCTTCATATCAGCATAATTCAGCAGTTCCTAAACTACACCTGACCTTCCCAGCCTGTTTTTAACTTCCTTTTATCAGACTAGCTTGTTCTTAGCTTCCTTTTCTCAGGCCTGCTACAATAAGCTTGTTCCAGGACGCTTGTTACATCTCCTCCATTTCTCAGACCTGCTACAATAGGCCTGTTACAGCAAGCTTGCTAGAGCTGCTCCACCATCCAGACTCCAACATATTAGCAGGAGAGACTGCATCCAAACCCCCCCGATCTCCGGATTAAGAAACTGAGATTCTGTTCCTGGCTGTGTCACAGATCCATGCAAATGGCTTCAGTGCTGGGCTCCTCATTCTTACACAAGTGCATCCCTTTTTTTTATGCCGTGAATCACTGCTAAAAAGGGTCCAAGTCAGTAATACTGCACTTCTGATCCGCCAAACTTCTTTCCTGAAGAAAATTTCTTTTTCTGAGAGGAAGTGTCACTACCTCTGGCCACTGCAATGCCCACAAGGCACCACAGAGGAAAGGATATGAGCACCTGGAGAGAGAAAGAGCTTACACCACTACAAGAGAGCTAAATGTGAGCTCTTTGTCTGAATTAAATGTTAAATGTCTGTGTTAAATGACTCTTTCTGGTAAAACACTCCCAGGCAAAGTTACAGAGGGCAGTAGCTGTTGTTGGCATCTCACAAACTCAGCTACCCAGCCATACCTTGACCTTTCTTGCCAGGCAACCCATGAGGGAGCACCTTAAATCCCAGAGAAGCCAAAGAAAGACATGTCTGCAACAATCATCAATGTGCTGGCAGGTGCAGAATGCAATGCCACAAAAAGGAATGGTGTTAGCAGGAGTGAGTCTAAGTGTCTGTGCCACAGAAACAGAAAGTTTGTATTTTACCTACCTGGAATTAGAAAATCCTTCCAGCACACTGCAAGACAAACTTCTGAGAGTGACAGACGAGTTCTGAGGCACTTTTTGCCTGCTATTATGCTGCCTCCTACAAGTACACAGAGACCCCTAGCTGCAATTTTGCTTAGGACAAGCATTTGCCTGAGAATACCATTTAATATAATTTTAATTGAATAGTCAGGTTTCATTTTTAGCAGGCACCACATGAAGCTGCAAGACTGTATAATACCATTGTCCTGTACAGAATACCTGGCAAGGTCTTACAAATTTCCATTGGCACAAGTTTGTCAATCATCCGTGCAGTTCTCCACTGAAACTTCTTGGTGGAAAGGTAGTTCAAATGTATATTATTCCCTGCAGAAGTAATCAGAACAGCCTGTCTCTGAGCAGTGTGATTATCTACCTCAAAGCCCTGTGAAAACTGACGTATCATCAGGCATTATTTGATTCTTTGGAGAGACACGCCGGGAAGCCCTTTAAAAGTCAGTTATCAGATCTTTTAGTCTTAGACAAAGTGCTGACTCCCCATTGCTTTCAAGATACTCAGCTCACAGGCTGTCCTGAGGACGGGATGCACGCAGCTCTGGAAGCACAACAGGCACAACTCTCGGGCTGAGGGCACAAGGCAAATGGCACGACAGCTGTGGCAGGGCTGCCCTCAGAGACAGCCTCCTCCAGAGAGAGCTGCCAGGAGACCCCAGCTGTGCTGGAGCCCCTCTACTCCTGCCAGGCTCCTACCCCAGTGCCAGCTGTGCCTGGGCATGCAGGGACCTGCATATTCTGGCCACCCTCCCCCTGAGGGCTGCCCAAGGCCAAACACAACAAATGACAGATGTGGCCAGGGCCAGGCACAGGCTGGGGCAGGTTTGTTTCAGGGGCAGTTTATTTGTCTCCTTGTTTCCACCTCACAGCACCACTACTAAGATTCCCCCTCCTTTGTGCTCTTGAACAGCTTTTGCTGTTCCTCTCTGGACACAAACAGGTTGTGCTGCTGATTCAGCAAGGCCATCCTCACCCTTACACTGTCATTTGTAAACTGATTTGTGGGAACCCCAAGAAACACATGATCCCGCAGAAGTGATGAGGTGTCCTTATTTCTCTGGCTGAAGCAAAACAAAAAAAGATCTTAAATTATTTATAACTTCATAGGATCAGCAGGTTCAGCAGGAGAACTGCTTATGCAGCTGACTCGCTTAACACAATAATGAGCTTTTGGCCAGGTGATAGGTTGTGTTGAACCTGACTGGATCAATGTGAAGAGGGGAAAGCTCAGCTTATTTGAGTACTCCATCCTCTAAATGTACACAGCAAGATGTCAAAATAACCCACACATACTATGAGAAGGAAATTGAAGCTAATTCTACCATATTATATTGCCTTTTCCTATCCATCCTGCTTTCTTGCACTTAATGCTCGATGTATTAGGACTTTAGCAGGTAGGTAAAAGAAAAAAGGCTCAACCCCATTACATCTCGTTTCTAAATCTTCTGCCACTTCAGTTAAATTCAATCCATTTTCACTGATAAAATATCTTTTGGAGAAGATCAATAGAATGATCAGCTGAAATACTAACTCTCTGTTTGAGTTAAAATATTGATGAGCAAATCTCTTTAGCAAAAAATATGGAAAAATACATACAAAAGGCAAATGAGATTGTGCTTAAGCATGCTACTGAAGTAGAAGAGTATGGAAGCTGGACAGCGAGGTGGCAGACTATAATCCTGTCCCTGTTGCTCACATAAAGATGACCATAATCAAATTTTGCCCTAATTTGAGACAAAATCTCAATATCAAAGTGACTTCTGACATGTTCCCCATGGAAAGCAAGTTCCTCAGGGAAAGCAGAGAGCAAGAACACCTGGGCAAGTGCTGCTCATCAGCTGCTCTCCATTTTCCCCAGGGGTCTGTTTTCACCTTCAGTAATCCCAGGGGAGCTCTCTAAACCACTTCCCATTTAGACACACGCAGCTGAGTACCACACTCCAATGCATGAGCCATGGCTGGAGATACCTGGGCACGCAGGAAAAGGACATCACGCTGTAATGCCCAAGAGCTTCCCCATTGCTCTGCTTAGGGAAACACTGAAAAGAAATTAATTTGTTATATGTGAACACATTCAAAGAAGAAATTTTCCCTTAAAGACAATGGTAAGATGCACTTGCATTTCAAGGGAGATAAATTTATCTTACTAAATTCTAGAGTGTCATGAGGGGGATTTCCTACCAGCTCTGCCTGTTGTTAACAAGAAGTCACTCGTCTGACAGAACTGTCCAGAAAAGAAACGGATCATGGAAGTGCTCAAGTCACAGAAAATAAAGCATTCTGAGATCTGTAAATGGAAAGGGCTATGGCACAACAGTAGATATGCAGGACAGTGGTTATTCATCATCTTTGCCTTTCAATAAGACAGCTTTTCAGACACCCAAGACACTTCTGAAAATAGTTTCAACAGTTTTGATTGTATGCACAGGCTATCATTATTGCTTTCCTTGCTAAAAACCAATAGAATATTCAGAAACCATCTATAAGCATGGGATCAAGACGTATGTTAGAACATCTCTGAATACAAAGCATGTCTTAGTGATCCTCCAAAAATGTTCTCATTAGGTCACAGAAAGTGAATAGGCACATTTAGGCTAATGCATAACTGTTTACACAGCTTTTGAAAAGCATGGTCTGATATACAATGATTAAAAGGCTGTAAGACAGCACACCATCACTCTTGGTTAACAGACAGAGATTTTGAACTCTCATAAAATTTTTAATTTAGAAGTTAAGTATAAAAATCACGTGTAAGTAGAGTGACATAAGGTTTGGGAAGCAGCTGACAGCTGCTAGAAATTCATTATAAAGCATATGAATTTTGACCTTCCCTTCATAACCAACTAAGTTATCAGCAAAGGCCAAGTACTTGCCATTCTACTTTTCCCTGCTTTAGGCTACCAACCTTAATGTTATCTCAATACACATTATGAATTCATGCGCCTCATTAGGAATAAGTAGTCAGGGAAACATGAAATAGGCACTTTAAAGGCTGTACAGCATTTCGCACACTGTGAGGAAGAATGCCAGGGAATTTTAGAGAGCTCATTTACAGTGGGCATACACCAGCTCTGAAGCAAGGGCCACTCCAGAAACGCAGCTTCTTAACACCCCATCTGTAGACTATCAAAACGCGTTTGAGGGAATGTTTTTACAAAATAAAGATCGCGATTGCTGGTGCCACCGCAATTATTCAGTGCGGCATCCACCGTGGGTTCCCTCCGACGGCCGGGAGCCCGAGAGAGCTCCCCGGGACACGCGGGGCCCCCGGCGCCGCTCGGAGCCCGCGGCGTTCGCGGGGCTCTGCTGACACCTGCCGGGAGCCGCGCTCGGGATTCCTGCCCTACCTGCGGAACACCGGCCTCCACCGGGGCCTCTCCTGCCTTTCCCGACCGCCCGTGTGCCCGGAACAGGGTCGGAACAGGTCGCAGCCGCGATGCCACGGGGCTTGGCCCGGCTGGGACGGCGACACCGGAGTCGCTCGGGTTCCGACATACCCCGACAGGGAATCTGCCTCCCAGCCTCTGGATGGTTCAACGAGTGACGGGTGGGCACGACAGAGAGCCAGCCCTCTCCTCATGCGTGCAGATCAGTACACAGAGGGGTTTATGCCCATTTTTCATTTGGAAGGGAGCTAGAAGAGTATAAATTTGTGTCAGTCCTTCATGCTTCTCCTACTCACAACTGGTCATAATTTTTCTTTACTGTTTGTGCTATCCTTTAAAACTAACCACACTTTGCTTTTCTGGCTTTTCATTTCACTGTCGCCTGGTTTTTTGTGAGTAATGGCAGCACTTTTCCAAGGAGTGACTCAGGAAAGAACTCAAGAGAAATAATTCGGTGAGTGCCCTGGGCTGGTGGCAGACCCACCTCCATGTAAGCAAACAGTTTCAACAGGGTCAGGGCAAGGGAAAGTAGTTTTGACTTCCTTTTCTAATATCTTTAGATGTGTAAACCAAGCCAAAAAAGTAAAGGATTTTTCTAAACACCAAAAAAATATCCAAGAAATAAATCTAGTAGTCTTTTGCTGGGGGTTTGGTATTGAAATGGTTAAAATAATTGAAATCAATGAAAGGTGGCAAATATATTAATAGGGCCAGAAAAACACAGATAATTTTCTACTGGACTGATTTTCTGGTTTCTAACATAAGATTTTTGTTTTATTAAAATAAAAATGCTCCAAACTACTTTTTTTCCTTTTCTCATGATTATCTCTAACTGTATTTTTTCAGATCAGCCCAACAACATTGGAAGCTGCCACAGAGCTGCCAACACACTGCTCTCCAGGATCAGTACTTTCAGCCTCCTCCCTTTTCTCTGGACCAGATTCCTGCAAGGCTGCAACTCCCACAGTTTGTCTGAGACCCACTAGGATAAGAGGTAGCAGTAGGATCTTAATGGCAATTTCACAGAGGCAAGGAACAGACCAGAGCTGAAATGAAGCATTTTGCAACATTAAAAACAGGGAAAAACCCTTCAAGCATGTTACTTTGAAGAAAAATCCAATGCTGTGCAGGTGCACCAGAAAAAAGAGACAAACAAGGAGTTTCCACCTTTAAAAATTCATTTTACAGAAGAGATGAATGTGTTAAAATATGAGGTTCTTTCCCAGGCATCTCACTGGGGGGAAAGGGATTTAGAGTAAAGCGAATGCTCTCTGAAAGCATTTTAAAAGGCATTTTCTGTCGAGAGAGGTTTGACGTGTTCCATCTTCTATTGCTGCTAATGCACACGCATGGGAAGTGCTTGGATAAAATTGTGTCAAAACAGCAATGCCAGAACAAAGAAGGGCTCTCTGCAGAAGACATAAATAGCACCTGCAGTGTTAGATAAGTCTCTCATCTAAGCCTATTACTTACTGGTGCTTTTACTATGGAGCAAGTGGCACATTAACCTGGGAAGTGGCATCATATCATTACCCGAGACAGCAATGATTGACCTCAATTAAACAGTCCCCAGTTAGAGGTGAAAACAGCCGTCTTTGTTTAGTTTCCGTGTCTTTGTAATGAAGAAACAAAAGGTGATAAAAGACCCCCTTGCAGCAAAGTCTCTGTTCATTTTTGGCACTTCCTCAGAGACACCTTCAAAATCAGTCAAAACAAGCTTAGGAAGAATCGCCAGACCCATATGGCTGGGCCAGCTGGTCATGTTTCACTAGGAAGTGTAATTGCTCATTTAGGACTGAAGTTGCCACTGCTGCCACATAAATTTTGTACCCTTCTCACTGTTGTGCAAACTTTTTAACATTAAAAAAAAATGGATACAGAAGTGCTGAAACAGAAGTACAAGACAGCTGCTAAGAGCAAAGAGACACATTCAACAGGGCATGAGCTCCCGTGTGTTAAAATTCTGTGAATCTTGTGTGAGATATCCAGAAAAGCCAACTGTAAAGTCTGGAGTTATGTGCCAGAGGAAATGACATTCACTGTGAAGGCAGTACCAAAAAAAAAAAAAAATTGATTGCTTCAAATACCAGATTTGTTAAATAATAAGTAATTTATGAGATGTCATCTGAAAGGAATAACTAGAACATTTCATTTAGCTAGAAGAAAACAAGATACAATGAGAAAGGGTTTCAGAATAACTGAAGAAACACTAAAATCATCTTCAGAGCCTAAATGGTGTCTCACATTATTTTAAATGATGAATTACTGGGCTTGATCCTTCTAAAAACTGAACATTCAAATTTAAGAAGTACAGATTTTATTAAGCCTAGCCCAGCCTGGGAGAGACTGGAAACCACTGGACTTATACAAACTTCTTTCAAACTAGATGGCAAATGGCTCCAAGCTTCTCCTAAAACTCCTTAACCTTGAATAAAGTCTCCTGAGAGTGAGGAAGCACATTTCAAAAGCATCAAAGCACTTTGTGAACAGAAAGCTCTTTAGACATTGATGTGTCTTCACAACATTTACATGGAATGGTTACAGTGAGTGAGACGTGGGGGAGTTAGATTGGCACCTTGTTGGGAAAGGCACCCACCAACTGCCTGTCGGCTGCTCACAGCAGAATGAGAGACAGAGAGAAAATCACTTGGTGAGAGGCACAAGGTGACTGCAGGGAGATCATGAAAAATGCAACAGACAGCACATGCAGCAGCTCTAGCACCCAGAGGGGCTCCAGCTTTCCAGACAATACGGTGGAAAAACTCCTAAGAAAGCACAGAGGTACTGAGCAGGGGAGCAAGAGTGTCTGTTGTAATGGTGAGATGTCTGTACAATACCAGCCTCCATCCAAAAATTGTACACTTTAATAGGCACAAACAACAGTCACTGCGTGTTGTGTTCTCTCCTGGTTTAGTACAAACTACAAATGGTTAAAGGCAACCAGCTTTTCTTCGGACCGGACGGGAACAGAGTGGCTTCGAAATGCAGAAGCAACTGAAAGACGTTTAAAGAGATGACAGACTTTGATCTGAGACCACTTCCTGACTGAAACTGCAGACAGACAAATACACATTATCAGCAAACACGTAGGTATGCTGATAAATATGTGACTGGGTTCCCACTCCACCACATTACCCCTTTTGTGTGATCATGCGGCACAGCCTGTAGTGCTTTTCTACAGATAAAGTTTACATGTAGAAAACACAGACTAATGAAGTACATTGGTAGAAAGAGAAGCTTGTTCAGTTCAAAGCTTTACAGATTTGGAGGGAGGAAATGTCAGGACAGCCTGAACACTGCAGAATTTTCAGTTATGTACGTTCTCCTACTCTGAAACCAGATAGGCAATAGCACCTTCTGGTGAGAGGAAGCAAAATGGAGCTTCTTGCCCCAAAATGAGCTTGACATCCAAAACCTTTCAAATTAGTGTTTCACAAAGCTCTGAGAAGCATGTCAACACAGCAGCATTACAGAGAGCTCACATTAGGGTGGTAAAACCTGATATTCTCCGTGCTTATGTTCTTATTAGAGTTGACATAGCGATGTCATCTAGATTTACAGGAAAGCTCTAAGTGCAGAACTTAACATCTGTGGAGAATTTGACACCTGTGGAATTAACAGCTGTGGATTTGACACTTCAGGATATAAATTCATTGCATAAAAATTAGGCAAAGATTTTCAGATTCTGTGCTAAATGTTCTATTTTTGTTTTGAGACAAATATTTGTAGCATTCCAAATATTTCATAGAAAGTATCTGTATTCGAATAGCCGAATAACTTTATTTTTGCATCAATCATACCAAAATGAGTAACCTCAAAAGAATTTCACAGACAAGTTTGCAAGCAGGGATACACCATGACTAGTGAAATCAACATTTTTCAGTGGCAAAACACTACAGTGGGGTGACCTACCAGTTCTAGGTCACAGCATTTATAAGAACATTAGAGAAGGGGAATTCTCCAAGCTGCCATAAATGCTGTAGGAAAGATTTCTTTCACTGCTCATTCATTGCCGTCCTTGGCAAGGAAACCTGTCCAAATCATGCATATGCACAATTTCTAGCATTCATTCACTCAGAAACAACACACTTTCCTTGTCCCTGCACACCACAGCTCACTCTGCCAGCACAAGGCAAGGCCAGCGCAGCAGGGTGCAGAATAGTTCACCGTGACAGCTGCGTGATTGGAGCTAACCTTTGATTCACTGCACTTCTCAGCCCTTTACTACACAGAAAAAAAATTGAATGGCCACTTGCAAAAGCAGTGGCTGAGAGAAGAATCTCAGTCCTGTAAGAAATTGCCCATTCTGAAGCACATTCTGCTCATTTCAGATTCCGCATATTGCACTTACAAGTGAAAACCACATCATAAACTTACATACACATTAAAGTGTTAGAAGTTCACTTCAACAATAAGCACATTCTATTCTCTTTCATGCTAAATAGCATTTTTCTTTTAATCTTCTTTAATTAATATCCTTCAGCTAATTTTTAATTTGCCTGTATATTATGACCAATGGGCAGATGATTCATAAACTGATACAGCATTTCAAATACTCTTTAATCAGTAGTTGCATTCTTAATTATTTTGAAATGTCTATGTTTGTCAAAACCCACACTACATTGTCTTCATTTGTATTATGCCTGAAAGTTTCAGTGAGAGTCCATAGTAAGAAAATGAAGTTTCAATGGAGACCGAAAAGTTTGAGTACATCCTTCTTGTTTGTTTGCTTGTTTATTTGGTGCTTTTATGTTGCACAAACAGTGGTCTAAAGCAGAAAGGGTTTGACATGATGCCTGTGGATTGGACTTCTGTGGATTGAACTTCTGTGGATAACCCTAAGCAGTTAAAAATGTAATTGAATAAAATCTATACATGTTTTCCATATATATTGAATAAAGCAAATGGTAAGATTTTAGTCTATAAAAGAGCAATTTTACCTGCTCAAACGAAAAACTAATACAGAATCACTTACTCCACACTCAGACATACAAAATGCCTTTTTTGACTGTCTAGGGTTCTGTACAAAGTAAGTGCTCAGGACTGACCTGCCCTACACATCCCAACATCAATCTTGCAGTGCTGAGCAAAGAACAAGACAGAAGGAAAGAACTTCCACTTAATACTCAGTTCTCAATATTGCACATGTAATTTACATTAAACAATAATTAGTTAAAAATGACAAGTAAGCCACGGAGCAGAGTCTAGACACAGGAGCTTCCCATGCCAGCCAAGCACCTCAAACACTGGATGTTCACAATGATTTTCATCTGTTTGAACTCCTCTTGGCCCCAGAAACTCTGCATAGTGACCCATTTTTGAAACATGGAATTAATCTTAAATTCATCCTAAATTTCATCTTAAAAACTCATCTTAAAAACTCAATATAGGCAAAAAAAATAGATCTAGTAACACAATTTTGTCTCTTAAATGCAAACTTTTAGAAACTGAGGAAACTAGTTAGTAAGGTTGTCCAGAGTAATTCAAGTGTGTAAATAATGAGAAAAGAACTGAAATCAAATCTCAAATGAAAGGAAAACATGTCAAAATAGACATCTCTATATGAAGTACAACTAAGTAGAGAGCTCATACAGGAATGGAAAGAACATTTGCTGGCAAAAAGAATTCTTTAGGTATGAAAGGTACAGAAAACCACCCAGATGGACTTACAAAGGAAAGAGAACCCTGGCTCTTAAATTCACATGTACAGACTGCCTAAAGAGCAAAGAAGTGAGGCCTTTACCTGCCACAATGCAATGCAGGAAAAGGATAATTTAGGTTTGGTCTAGGAATTAAGTACAGGTTTTCTTCTGTTTTCAGAGGGGGTGATAACATTCATGAGAATAAGAGCGGGGTACCTTGTGGGAGTTAAGCATTTACCACAAATTGTATCACCAAAATTCAGACAATAAAAACAAAACTGAAAGTAAGGGGGTAAACAGTCCTCATATAAGGGTGTAAAACAATAGCCAGTATAGCAGATAGGATATTTGTTCCTATAATTTGACAGCAATACCCGATGAAGCAGAGCAAAAGAAAACATGCTATGTGTATTTTTAAACAGAGAAAGAGAGACGGCATTATTGACATTTTGCAAGACTTTAGTACCAATATTATAGAATGAGTAAATCTAGGACAGAGAACTAAATGGAAATTGTGATAAAATACCACATGGTTTTATCACACTAGATTGTGGATATCTGTAGTGTCTTCAATAAGATAACTGGTTTTTTAGACATGCTCAATGCATTGGAACTAATCTCAATATACTTAATCGAGAATTGCTTTCACTGCCTCAAGGGAGATTAATTATTTAAGTGGAAAAAACTGAGATTAAAAGAATAACTATTAGGTAGGTAAGAAGCAGCAATTGCAACTATTTATACTACTGGGAAGAAGAGGGGCATCTTTCTGAAGTCTGTGCCAATCCCAGCTCTGTTTAGCACTTTAGTAAAAACATTGGTCCAAGGAGAAGATGGCCCAAGGTTCACAGTACTGAAGTTCTAGGTAATACAGAATAAAAAGGTAATGCCAACTACAGAGAACAAGTTTCCATGCAAAGAGAATTGCACATCTCTCTGGTGCAGTCACAGAGATGGAAAGAAAGTCAGCGATGCCAGGCCTGCAGGAATAAACAAGCATTTTGCTGCTGGAGTCTGGGCCTTATTACATGAAGCTGACAGTAAAGAAAAAAGCAAAAACTGAATGGTCAATGGCAAGACAACACTGTGGTGCCAAAGCAGTTACCTGCAGGGATCACCAGGGCTGCTCACAGGTAATGCTCCAGTGTTTACTTACTTATAGAAAAAAATCAAAATGTGTAGAAATGTGTTTGGTTTACACCCCCAGACCTGCCCCCTTTAAAGGGTAAAAGGGATAAACAATACCAAATTAAATGTTTTCAGACTCAAGTGCCAGTGACATGGACAGACATGGACTAAAATCTTGATTTGAAGAATAAACTCATGTTCATGGGATGAAAATGAACTTTAGGAACGCTTCAGTTTCAGTCCAGATCTCACACAAAAGAACATTCAGATCTGATGCTGGACTCAAGACTTGTGTCTCTGAACCTGTTTGTTTCATCTTGCAAAAGGAGAAGCAACACAAAGCAGGCTTCAAAGGACAAGCTGCTCCCCTTCTGCAGTGCGTGAACAGTTTGGTTTATTGGTTAGACTTAGAAAAAGGCAAGATTCCTCTCCCAGCTTTACCCAAGGAACAGGTAAGATAGTCAGTGAGCAGGAGAGGAGTCTAAGCAGCCACTGTAGGCCGTGAACAGCCTGGAAAGGAATGTCCCCTGCTCACTGAATGAGGAGGTTGCTTGTACCCTACGTGTGCCTTTACCCACATTCTCCCTATCCTGTGAAAAGCCTTTCTGAAACCTGCATATCAGATAACAATGTTGGGACACTATTGTCTCTATTTACTTGTTCTTATTTTCTTTATTCTTTTCACAAGAATTGTTTGTTTGTTTAGAAATTAGAAATAGTCTTCTCTGTCATGTTTACCAGAACAAGAGGGGAGCAGGTCCCTACTTCCAAGCATCTCAGTATAAACAAAGAGTAAGCAGGAAGATTATTACAAACGCTCAGGGATTTTCCTCTGCTTCTCTAATGTATTTACACCAGAGGTGCTACAAGGGATGAAAGCAGAATGCAGAGACTTCAGTAAAGGCTATGAAAGCCTTAAGCTGCTCTGGTCCAATCTGCTATATCCATTCTGGAAGTAATCCAGGCAGTGACGTGAGAGGAGGGAGGCACTAAGAGTCCTCCGCTTCAGGTTATGGACTTTTTATCACCGTGGAGGTAAAGCAGAGCAGAGAGGAGCCCTGAAGTACCTGCACTTAAACAACTGGTCACCAGATGTCACTGTCAAATGCAGCGAACGAAACTTGAACACCCATCCCTGCCAGTAAACGTGGTCAGCCCCACTCAGCACCTCCAGCCACGACTGTTTGTTCTTCAGAGAACTGGGAAACCTCAAAGCCTGACCAGAAAGGGTAAAACACTTGCAGAATCAGATATCCATTTAAAGGTTTGGACATTGCATATCCTCAGGGTTAAATGCAGATCTCAGACTAGCTGGAATTTCACCTTCCTCAATGCCAAGTATTAATGGGAAACAAAACAGATTGTCAAAGGTGGCTCATACACATCCTGCTAAAATGTTTGTGCTTCACCCTACACCTATGAAATGTCTACTTGAACCTTTAACCAAGGTTTTACTGTTCTAAGCACCATAAAATCTGCTACTGAAACTGGATCTTTATAAATTATTAAACTGTCTCCCAGCAGAAACACTCAGTAGCAGCTCCAACACACTCATTTCGGTCATATGCACTTCATGGGAATTATGGCAATGAAATTTCTCTTTTCTCTGAAAGACCATTCTGGACAATACTCATGCAGAAGTGAATTTTTAATTGTGTTCACAGTCCTTTTTACTGCTTCTTGCTCTGCATTAGTAATTGGAAATTTTAGTTTCTTGATGATGAATGTGATTCCCATGGTGCTTCCTTTCTAGCAACAAATTTCTTGTGGGCCTGTTCCAACTGAAATAAGTAGTAATTTGGGGGGGTTCACTTTAATAAACCAGACAGGAATTTTCTTGTGATTTTGAGTTTGGTGTTTTCCCCCCCTAACAAAAGAAAGATCAAATCTCAGTTCCTTATTTTATATGAAAGAGTCTTTGATGGTTTGCAGATATAAATACAGAACAGACAGGAATTCAGCCTTCATAGCTCTGTTCCCCACAGAAAATTTAACCACTGTCTGGGTAACACTGGGGCTGCTCTTCTGTCCCTTTATTTTTTTTAGTCCTAGTGAATTTATAACATACTATGCCTTCCTCTATTTCTCTCCGCACTTTCACTCTCCTTTTTGTAGAGGCTGTGAATTCCTGTTTGTTCTCCTTTCTCACAAACCTGCTCTCTCTATTTTCCCACCTCTAGTGGAAGAGGCTCAGTTCTTGTGAAAATGTTTCTCCCTCCCATCTCAGCCATGTAACCTACTCCCTGCGGCAGCTGCTGGTTTCCATACCTGTCTTTCCTCCTTGTTGAGTGCTTATCAAACTACTCAGTTTCCAGTAATTCCCTTTCATTGCTGCCTGAGCAGTTTTAGCATCTGGACTCACTCATACTGATATCCTTTTTACAGCAGCAAGAATCAAGGGTAAATCCATAAACTTGCTGCAATCAAGAGTAAAATTCTCACTGATTTCAAGAAGATTAGGATTTTTAACAGACTTATGCTACTAGAGAAGAAAGGAAATAGGACTTCCATTTTGGGATTCATCTGTCTAAATTATTAAACAAAACACTCTGCAATAATTTCAGTTTAGTTTAACAGCTCATTCACAATGGATGTGATGAATGAATGATTTTTTGTTTTCTGCTCAGTGGCTGTATTTTTGACAGGTCTCATGATGCTCCCAAATCCACACTGTTTATTTGTTTCCATTATTAGAGAGCATAATTCTCTAGATAAACTTGCATGTATTTTTTAATGATCTGTACTTTAAGTACTTTCATATTGTTTTAAATTTTAATGTACAATTTAATTTTCTTTTTCCTTGATTTTTCTTAAGTAACCTCAAAATACCACTAAAAGACAGCAGTAGCTGTACCAAGCAGAGCAGTGGGAAAGGTGGCATTATTTCCTTCAAAAACTGAATTAAATATATATTGTAGAACTACCTTTAGTGAACTTGAATTCCCTCTTCCCAGAAGTCTGCCTGCATGAGGGCTCCAGGAATGATGCCAGAACTTGAAACAATAAGTGACAACTCACAGAGTATTTCTTAGTCCTTATCTCTGTATTATACACTCAAAAATGTTTTAAAAATAGATTTTAGTAGACTTCACAATTCTGAATTGCAGACTTTTCTTCTGAGGACAGTAGAAGGCAAAGTAGAAAGGCACAATCTACAGTAGATTGTGCCATTGCAATTGCTATGCATTGAGGGATAGAGTCTCCCAAACACAAATAAAATCTGTAGGAAGTATATTTGTCTCCCCTCTGTAACTTGGGAGCTGAGATACAAGATTGCTGGAGAGCCTAATTTAAGCACCACGTCTGGCTGGCTTTGTTTGTGTGTCAGGACTATTTCTCAGCACAGATTGGGTAGGAAGTCTGACTCTTGACAGCTGAGGAAAACTGGCAGACTAAATCACTTGCTCTTTTGAACTCTGTGCCACAACACCCAGTGAACCCTGTACTGAGCAGACAGAATTCCTCTCTTCAGCATTGTACCTCCACAGAAGCCTGGGAACAGCCAGCTTCAATACTAAGGCCCCAGTATGTTATCAGCAACCTCCACTGGACCTTCAGGGCCAGTGCAGGAACCTGTTCTTGGGTTTGGGTTACATCCCCATTCCACATCAGCAGGGACAAAAACCCCGGCTGACAGCTTTGGATCCCAGGGTGAGCATGCAGTGCATATGGTCATGGAGAGGGGGAGAGAAGAAAAACAGGATTGTCCACAGGGAAAGCCACAGATTTTGAAATCAAGAGATCATAAGGTGGCCGCTGTCACGAGCTCACTGATCAGCATTTAGCCCTCTGGTACTAAATGAAATAGATTGCTTAAATGTAAGCATTCCAAGCTTAAGACTTTGGGAAAAAAATCACTGAGTATTTAATGAAGAATCCAAAGAAAGAAATGAATGTCTGCTTGGATGATGCAACCGATCTAGTGACAGGAAGTAATCAAAACACTTTACATGGATGATATAAATTATCTTCTCCAAGTAGCATTATGTTACTGGCTACTCAGAACTAGGCTCTTAAACTTCCCAGTGCAGAGATCTCCGGAAAAAATGCCCGCTTGGATTCTCAGTGTTGCCAGGCCTGAAGCCGTTTATCTGGTAAGGTCTGCCTTAGAGCTACTGATCTTGGAAAACTGTTGTTTCACTGCCTGTATTGCAGTAGATTTTGTTTTGATTTGCTGGAATGAAAATTCTTGCCATGTATTGCCTCAGCTGAAGAAGAGACAAACAACAAACACTAAATATGTGTTACATATAGGAAAATTGATATTGTGAAACTACTCTGTAAAACAATTATGTGTGTTGTGCATATAAAACTTAGATGAACTGTTCGAGAGCTAATTCTTAATGCTTTGGTGAACATAATCTTAAAAGAAAATACATTATTTCTATTTAAGTCATCAGAGAAAACTTTCCCTTTGGAAATATGAGAGAGAGATAGATGACTGAATCCTAGAAAATGTGACACGGTAACATGTACCTTTGTTATGCAAAATAGATAGATAGATAGATAGATAGATAGATAGATAGATAGATAGATAGATAGATAGATAGATAGCCTATGTGATCTAAAATAAGATTTTTTACATAGACAAAAAAAGCCCTGATTTTGTCTCAGTCATTGGTATATAAACAACCTTGGGAGGTAAAAATCTTGGGAAAAGTTAGAAGCAGCTTTCAGTGTTGTTCTATGTGGCAGTGGTCACAGGTAAAAGACTATTTTTTTGTTATGGAATGACTAACAAAGATAAACTCTTGGGAAATATTCCCAAAGGCAATTTAAAGAGTTTTTTCTGTTTGCAGAGGGCACTGCTACTGTTTAATTTATAAAGTTAATAAAGTGATTTCTAAATTATTTAATAAGGTAGGGAGTAATCACAAAGTTAGCACTTGTTTGCTTTGATAGTGCTATGAATCATACACCAGATTCTGGTCATGAAATAAACAACAATAACAATTTCAGTTTAAATAAAAAAATAATTACAGAGAAAAAGGACTTAGCTTAGAACTAAAGAATTTTTACATCCCTTATTCTTCATTATCATCATGCATCACTAATTCATAGCTCTAGTCAATGCAAGCACTTTATCTCAGGTTTTTTTGAGTTGCTACAGGATTTCTGGGGCAGGGAGATGTGAGGACAGAATGAAACCACTTATGGTTCCAATCTGAATATAAACCCTTGGAAAGAGGCAGACAGAGGAAAGGGGAAAAAAGAGGGAGAAACAAGGATAATTTAAATTCTTTCCTTCCTCTGTCTAAAGATCAAGCCTCTCAAATCCCATTTAATACACTATAAAAAAGACTGAAGTTGCTACAAGTGGCTGAGTGTTTGTGGGTTCAGCCCTGCTCTGGTGCCAGGTGATAGATACAAGCTCACACAATCTGTGTTCACTTAGTGTGTCTGTGTGCACACACAGTGAAGGATTAGGACTGACTTTGTAAATAAGTCTCTAATGCCTAAAATAGATGGAGAGCTTTGTATTTTTCATGTGACTAATGCTTATGCTGCTGTTCATAATGCACAGAGCTGTTATTGACACTTACCTACAATCAAACCCTTTGTTCAAAGGTTTAGAAATATTTGGGGAATATTAAGGGAAAAAATCCAAAGGAGACTTACATTAAAAAAATATATCCTGTTGTTAAAGAGAGAAAAATATCTCCTCTTTTTTAGCAATTTTAGTTTCCCAATCAAGTCAGCAAATGGAAGAAAAGTTTTCGTTTGTGTCTTGGATTAATACTTTTAATGAACAATAGCTTTTATTGTATACATCAATCTGTTTCTTCAGGACATGTACAGTGTCCACAAGAACTTCTCGGTAAATCCAGAGCGAACCTCTCAAATTCCTGTCCCAGTGAGACAAACTCCCATTACAATTACAGTTCAGCATTTAGCAAGTACAAGTAGAGCAAGGGAGAATAAAAAAGACACTGCTACCAAACAAGAGTCATCTCTAAGTCATGTATATTCTTCCTCCCAGAAACTATTCTGGCAGCTGAGTGTCCTCACCTGGCCTCATTGTAGTAAAGTAATAGGCGTGGAAAATCAATCGTGCAGAGTCACATCCTTGGTTCCCACTGATTTCATACAGGTTGTGCACAGAAGGGCAGCATTCATTTCTCTCTCTTAACCAGTGGTCCTATGAAGTCAAAGTTCATTCAAGACTTACCTCCTGCAGCTCCTTTTAGCTTGAGATGATTGTTGGTCTGGCAGGCCCATGTGATGAAAAAAAGAGGAGGAAAAGAACATTGGCTCCTCAGGCACATTTGCAGGATACTGCAGGGAGCATTGCAGTCTCCAGCTCTTCTGTGGCCAGCTTAAAGCCCTGGGAATGAAGACTCTTCTTCCCACTTGTCTGTGTCTGAGCTCCATAAACCCACTCCCACCCCAGGGCACTCCCTCCCCAGCCCTCCCAGCAGTGATCACCAGAAGCACCATCCTGTTTCTGCCACAGCGTCTCTCAGAGACTCAGGGTTACACTGGGCAGCCCCCCACCCTTCGCAGCAGCAGCAGCAGCACACTCTGCTGCCCCTGTCTGCAGCAGGCCTGGGGGAAAAATCCAGCCGTGGGGCTGCTCCCTCCCGGTCTCTGTGACAGCCTGGGGACTGATCCAGCCGTGGGGCTGCTCTCTCCGCCATCACCTGCTCCCTCCCTGTGTGCTCCCGGGAAGCAGTGGTGAGCCAGATGAAAGCATCGCACAGGTCACAACCTGAGCCACGCTCACCTAGAGGCATTCCAAGGGCCTTGGCTCTGAATCTCGGGGTAAAACTTCTCAAGGAGCTTATATCCCACAGCCCAACATCTGGCTTTGCTACCAGTACACACTGGGGCTGATCTCATCTTGTTCCTTCCTTCCCTGTCCCACTGGCACACTCCAGGGGCTGTTAGCAGCTTGAACACATTAAAGTCTAGGTCACATATTCTTTCTTCTCGATGTGTTTTTTCTTGCATCAGTCAATCCATTTGTCAGTCACTACAGCAAACTGCATGTACCAACTCCTCCTGCAGCAAAGGCTTCCACATACCCCTGACAAAGCTGCTACTATGATTGTTGATCATGTTAGTGCTAAAAAATATATTATTTTATGCCAATGTTTGTTTTTATAAAAGAACAGCAATATGAAGTTGCCATTCAAACTAGGAATATGGGAAGGGTTGGAAGGTACCTTCTGAGTCATGCAGAGCTTGCTTTTCCTGATGGAGACCAGCTATCACCTAATTCCTGTGATCCTTTTCTCCCACATCACATACATGCACATGCACAAATATTCTTACCTCGCTCCTGTTACTAATAAAACTTTCCTTTAAAGGTATTACATTGGCTGACTTAGAGATTTCAGAGGTCAGGATGACATACATGAGAGCTAAGGATAGACCATGGTCTGTCAGAAGGACCTAACTATGAATATTGCAAAGGAAATTAGATGATTTCAGAGTCCAGGCATCTTTAGAGAAGACAGCAAAACAAGCTCTACTTTAAATAAGTCCGCTCATGACAAGAACAACTCCCACAATACTGACCAATCCCTGCTTCCCAGACACAAACACTTCTATAACAAGGGGCAACGAAAGGAGGGGCAGGGGGGGAATATAAATACATACTTAATGGAAACCTTAGAACATTGCAGTAAATATACACAAAATTAAATTATTAAAACCAGGAAGTTAAATCACATCCCACATTAATTTGTCAAGCAGAGACAAATTTCTCCCCTGAGAAGGGGAGAAATAGGAAGATATCATGTAGTTTTCTTAGGGACTTCTTGTGCTGGGTAAATTTAAAGATATTCAGATTAATATTAAAAGATCATATTAAAAGATATTCAGATACTACAGCACTCAGGAGCAACCTGGAACTACAGGTTATGGAGCCAGATATTACTTACCCTGACTCATGCTGAAGATGTAGCAGTGTTAAGGACTCTGCTTTCCACCAACCTGAGCCATGGATGTCATTTGTATTACAATGTGTGCACTAATTTTAGTCACATGTCCATTCCCCGAGGACTTCTGACAGGTGATTTATCAGCAGTGGATGTCGTGAAGGCAGGCACTCGTCTCCACATCAATCCTTATCCAGTCTTGATAAGGTAACTGATAAATGCTTTTTGTAGTATTGCTTTCTAGTAATTGGTTCTCAAAGCTTGCTTTTTCCAGACTGCTCCTTTAATACTCTGTAATACCATAGACTGTCTTTGAAGAGTGAATAATAATGAAGAGCTTTAAAGAGACTTGTAAAAGTTATGAAGTCATAAAACTCTATTTGATTCCTCCTTCAGTCTGTTTTCTGGGAATGTGCTGAATATAAATAGTGAAGTGATCTTGCAGGCTTTGAATCAAAGATTCTTTCTCCTCTCAAGCCACGGTTCCCACTGCACCATCCTCACTGATATTTCATTGCCTTCAGGATGATGGAATGTATATAGAATCTGTTTCCAAGTCCCTTATCAACAGTGTTTTGGGACATTTAGCTAAAAAAAAAAAAGAGTATGCCTAGTCTCTAGGGTTTCCTTTTCAAATGCATGGTGTAAATCAATTCTGTATAGAGCTACAGTCATTGTGATACAGAAGGTACATCAAAACACACTTCTTCAAATCAGAGTTGTTCTTGTTTTCCACTCCCTCCTTGTTCCTGGCAACTGTGTATAGGAGCTTCCCATAAACTGAGCTCATTTCTCCTCCTCTTTTCCTAAGGTGTGGCTACATTGTGAAAATTGATACTTCTGCAAAGAAAAATAGTTTTCTTTATCATGTTGTGCAGTTTCAACTTCCACCAGCCCATTAACTCAAAATAAACTCCTAAGCATTCTACTGTCTGATCAGTGTCTGCCCAGTGACATTTACCAGGAGAGGCAGACAAGAAATAGTCAGTGACTGGAGATTTTTAGACCAGAATAGTGACACTGTAATCTTGCTCTTTCCCTCCCTATACCCATCACCCCCCTTGCCAATCTCTGTGCCCTTTTCTAGACACAGCTGAAATGATCATTAGAAGTAGCCCTTGACGTGTGTTCATATCCAAAATACAGGTAATAGAATTGACTTGAAATTTAAAAAAAAAGAATAAGGAAAGAAAAAGAGAAGCAATTTAAGTATTCTCTGGTTCCAAGACATAGAAAAGACATCACCATTACTTAGCTCATTTCTGAAGTCAACAGATGGTCGTGCTACATTTAGAGCACTTGGAAGTTGTTTTCACTGTTGTTTGTTACAGGCAAAAATCGTGGAAGTAGATTCAAAAGACTGTATCCAGAAGGCTTTATGCCAATCCTACTTAAACCAGCTTTTCTGATACAGTTGAAAACAACTGTTACAGCTGTGGGTAGGTATAAAGTCACAGGATATTTGTAAGTACACATGATCCAATTTAGAAACAACAAAAGTGTGATGTTATTACCCCAGTTTATTTCATGCACTCAGTCAGTGGCAGCAGCTCACAGATGCTGAGGCTAGAGATGCTTCGGTAAATAGAACAATTAGCAGCATTGTGTGAGCCACCAGCACAACAGAATAAACTTCTTGGAGATATGTGGTTATACCTCTTCCCAAAAATAAATTGAAAAGCACAAAATAACTTTTTATCTGCAAGAGTGGATTCGCAACTTCCAGCTCTGTACCATAGAGATGGAAACAAGAGTTCTTGAAATGCAAATTTACAGAGGTACCATGAAATGAGTAATTAATACCATGCCTTTGTATCAAACATCTTTGTGTCTTGTTTTAAGGGAAAAAACAAAAAACCCGCACTTTTTTCTTGTCATGGCTTTCCTGTCATGATACGCTGCCCTCAAACACTGACACACAAATGATCAACATTTAACACTGCTCTATACCCTGGCTGCATTCAGTCGTATATGCTAATCAATGATTCATTCACAATAACTCCTTGCAATTATCATAGCAAAGATTGGGACAGTTACAAGGTACTAAAACTGAATAACCACAAAGTATTTCACCCAGGCATTCTCCAGTTGCTTCCTCCATTGATGGATAATGACACTATTTGCAGACAATGGCAGCAAAACTTTTCTCCAGGGATTTATTTATACACTTATTTCTTGGATTATTGTTTGTATTTTCTAGTGTGATAAGTGCCCCAGAGAAACACTTAAGTAAAACAATCAAGAGAGGAGTTTTTTTTCTCCTACCCCTTAATTCCTGTATCCTAAACATTCAACAGAAGGAGTGCATTAACCTCACACTGTACTGTGAGCTGCATTTACCTTCCCAGTCTCCACCACTGCCAGCAGAGCACAGAGGGATTGCAGTCTCGGTTACTCAAATGTAAATAATTCAGGAACTCACCTGGGCCATGCCCACAGACTGGTGAGAGGGAGGATACAGCTTCTGTGTTTTACTAGTGTTTATATTTTCAAATTATGACCTAAAGCTATTGTTAAAGTCCACCAAGAGAAATAGTTGATGGGTGAATAATTGGTCATTGACATGCCTCTCCTGTCAAAACTTGAGGTAAAGCTGAGAGAGGGGTCTACTTCATAATAATTTTTCCTGAATTAATTGATTAAAATAACAGATGAATGTACTCTCGGTGATGTCCTACGATGCTTATGTAGATCGTCTATGATCCATTGTCATGTCTACTAAATTGCAAGTCCCTACTTGCTAGACTGGCTAATAAGGTAACTGTAACAGCAGCTGAAAGATATAAAAGCCAGTAGCCAAAACCAGAGCTTTTACCTCCTTTCATTCTTATTTTTCACCTGTCCCTTTAACATTCAGAAGCCAGAAAATGAATGACAATGATTGAATTATTTGGCTGCCAAATTATCTCAGTGGCTGTTCTTAGCAGAATATCCACGCAAGTCATTGAGAGAGCAGGATATGAGCAGGTGAATCAGACTCTGCAGGGTCCCTGCACATCCGACTCTCACTGTATTAACTGCTCCCTGGCATTAGAAAAACTGAAAAAAGATAACCCTCTAAAATGGTAAATATTGAACTAAATCAAAGTTAATAGGTGTGACCTTTGATTGTCTAACAATCTGACCTAAAAGGATTAGGAATTCTGCAAATGGCGAGCCTGAGAATCCCATTAGGCTTCCACCTGCTCATCCTTTGAGGTACATTTTGTTTAGCTCCTGTAAAGTAAAGGTGTGATTCACTAACAGGACATATGGAGAGCTAAAGTAGAGAAACTAAGATTGCAAAGCTACCACTGTGTCTTCAGAAAGCTTAGGAATTATTTCAAAATGCTCCTTGTTATGCTGCCGTCCCATGTTTCTTTCTTGCACACATTTTCTCATTAAATCGGGAAAGTGTTTGTTTGGAAAGTGGTGATGGGGTGAGTGGACCCCTCCCTGCTCTATTTTACCTGTGTAGTGCCTTGCACAATTAAATATTTATCTCCAAATGGAGATTCCAGGCCTTATTGCTACCTGAATAATACATGTAACTTGAGTTATAACCTCCCAAAGACCTATTTACAAGTCAATTTTTCCTGTCTGTTCAGCATTGTTTCCTGACTACAGCCACTGATAGTATTTTAAATAAACTCTTTGGTCTATGCATGTGTTACCTGTTCTTTCTCCCCAAACCAAATTACACCACTCGGTTATATCAAACAACTTATTTAAAAAGAAAAACTTCTCTCCCTGCATTCAAGAAAAGTTGCTTTTAGTAACTTAACCTAATGAGCAAGTTATCCCAATGGATGAGACACCAGTTTAAATGAAGAGTAAAAGAATTTGCTTTGATATTGCTTGGTAGGGAAAACCAGCAGGTGAAAAAATGTTAGATTCTCACGACAAGCACCTACAAAGACAATCTATTCCAGATTCCTGAGATACATGCTCCACCTTTTATGAACCACTTTAGGACATTGGAATTCTGCCTTGCTAATTGTTATAGAGAGAGGAAAGAACTGAGACAACGCAATTTGCTTGCCTATGCACTCGTAAGTTTTCCATGATTCCTCTACACAACTGATGAGAAGAACATTTCTCAGGATTTTTAAAGTGCTACTGACAGTTTGTAAGGGTACTAAAAACATTACTTTCCTAAGACCTTAGCCCAGACACTCAGTCAGTTCTGGAAGCCTGTCTCTCGTGTTAAAGATGCCTCACATCAGCTGCCCTTTGAAAGGCATTCACAGAAATAACTGAACTTAGTAAACAGACGTAATAGAAATCAAGAGCATTTGTGCTTAGTCACCTTGGATTTTTAGGTGTTTTTAGGTAAATCCCTCCTTGTGTATTTAAGAGGATGTGGCTTTTGGAACATTAGTAGGCAGTGGTGCTTCAGGGAAGAGTTTGCTACATAAAAAAGGAAAGAAGTTCCTTGTGCACTTATCCTGCACTTTCTAAGAGGGACTCTGCCTTCCAAGGGAAAGCCTGACTAAAACACGTCATGGCCCTTCTGGTTACATGGGCTTTACACACTGTCTCAGACCCTCAAAATGTCAAACGGGCCAGAAAAATGGAAAAACTGAAAAAGAAATGACACTTCACTTAAGTCTATTGATCAGGGTAGAAGCTTCCAAATGCTAAGAACTAAGGATGAGGCACACTTCCCAGCAGTGGGAAATTGAATGAGTTGTAACAATTGCAATTGTCATTTCAGAGCCTTCTGAGTGGTGAATGGTTTCATTACAGATAATGTTGACAGCATGACAGCTCTCTGTGAGAGTAGAAATACCTGTATACACCTCACACACTGAGCTTTCCTGCTTCTGGCACCCAGAAGAAACTCCCAGTACATGCACCAACCTGCTAGAATGGACTTCCTAAATTAACAAATTCAGTCCTGCAATTAGCCATCTGTGTCACACAATCCACTTCGTTGTGTTCTTTAATATTTAAGCTGATTAAAGAACATCTCCAAAACTATCTGGGGAAAGAGGGATTTTTACTACCATTACTTTTCCTAGAAGGACAATGTAGAACCTCAAACATCTGACATTTAGAAATTATTTCCTGCCTAAATGTAAATTGTGTCCCAATTTGTTCTTATTCCAAATTTTTCTTTTAGGTAAATGGTTGTTTCCCCTCCCAATGGTTTTCAGCCAATACATCTGTATGCAGCAACTGCATTTCCTTGAAGCCTTTCCTTTGATAAGTTAAACAAACCAAGTTATCTTATTCCTGCTTTCCTGTGATAAAAAAGACTTCATCCTACATTGCTTGCCTTTATCCTGGCTTACATTCCAGCATTAATTAGTGCTTCTCAGACAGGAGCACCTGCACATAGTGAGAACAGTACATATTACTGTCTAGATCTTCCTGGATGGCTCCTTCCCCTCATCTCTACTCACTCAGCTCAGCAAAGACTGGTTTTTTTCAGGGCTGCATTATACAGTCAGGGTTGTCATATTTGAGTCTTCTCCACTACTGAATTTTGAACAGGAAATCTTCCAGCTGACAGCAAACATTTTTCTGTTTATCTACCTAAATCATGACTTTGCATTTTATATTATTAAGTTGAAATGCAATTCTACAAGCGAGGTAGTTTAGCTCTTTCTCATACGTTTGCAAGTCTCTTCAGGAAATTCAGCCTTCTCCATCTTTGGAGCATCATCTTCGAAAAACTATAAAATAAAACTGGTTACTACCTCAACTGAGCAGTTCCACTATTATTCCTTCTCCAGTTTTATATTTCTCCTTTCAGCACTACCTCCTATTAATACTAAATGTGCTGCTTTAAGTCATTCATCGAATCTCTTTATAATTCTTTCACTGACAACAATTTTTAAATTATCTAATGCATAATTTTATGTAAATATAACATGTTTTATTACAAGTCTCTTCCTAGTCTCCAACTATGATGTTCATATATTTTTCTTACTATAAGATGCCATTGCTTTTGCAGGATAACCCGACCATAAATATGGTACTTTCCTGCACAACGAGATTTCTTAAGTTCTTGAGGTAAATCATAGAGTAACAGAGTCACGAGTTTCTAATGCTTTGTCATGGTAGGCTAGACGTATGGGTATTTCCACACAGTAGACAGAGCCTAAAATGTTGTAATAATGAGAGCTCTCCTTTCCTTCTCCAGTCCTTTCCTTCCCAATTCCTTCTTGTGGTGGATTGATCACATCCAGCAGCTGCACCACACAGCTGTTCACTCATCACCCCAGCAGCAGGACAGGGGAGAGACTAGGGAGAACAGAAGTGAGAAAACTCGCAGATCCAGATAAAGTCAGCCTAATAAGTGAAAGAAAGTAGAAGAAAAAACCCGAAATAGGTGTTACAAAGGCCCTCACTCATCCCCTCCCTCAAGTACACTGATGCTCAGCACTCTCTGAGTAATGGGCACCTCCCCAGAAGCCCCCTTCAGTAGTTTGGGACCATTGCTGTGCATGACGTTTCCTGGCACGGAATATCCTTCTGGTCATTTGGGGTCAGCTGTCCTGCTTGTGTCCCTTCTCAATTTCTTACACACTCCCAGCCTACTCGCTGAGGGAGCACAGCAGGAAAAAGGGAAAGCCTTGCCCCTGTGCAAGGACTGCTCAGCAGCAGCCAAGTTCTGGTGTGTTACCAGCACTGCTCCAGTCACAGATCCAAAACACAGCACCCTCTGAGTTGCCAGGAAGAAAATGAACTCTGTCCCAGTCAGACCCAGTGCACCTCCAAAGCCACAGCCAAAGCTTTCAAACTTCAGAGCAGGAGCCACGTGCACTTTCAAATATCTTGCTTTTTAGAGAAGTTGCCACACTAATTTATATTTTGTGGATGTTCTCAGGAACAGTACATTAGTGCTGCCAGTGTGTGAAGGGAAAATCATGAAAGTTGTCAGGGTTTAATTAACTGAAGGACTTTTATAAATCAAAAGTGCATTTTGGAAAATTCACAGTGGTCAGAATTAGCCTCAGAAACATAGAGGAAAAAATTGTGGCTGTCAAGCAAAATTTAATCTTCTGTATTTGAAAGAGATGTTGCTTGGTTTAAAAAAACCATGACAGACAATGACCTGCAGGGACACTGTAGGACATAAATGCAGGGCCTAATGGAACCACTAACATCCATGGAGCCAGCAGCACTTCCTAGACTGATCATGGCTTGGGGGAATCTTTCTCGAGACAAAGAATACCTCTTTTTGTATTGCCAACAAGGCTACTCATTTAGAAGGCCCTAATGGCACCAATTTGATTTTAGAGCACTTCTAGGAGCTCAGGGTGTTGTTTCAGACCTTAGTTTGGGCCAAAGAGCTGGGCAGTAGGGGAACAAAGCAGGGATACAAAATAAACTGCAGTTAAGAGTTTGATTCAGACTGTAAGACTGAAGATATAATTTACGTCAGTGCTTTCTGATATGTATATAACTGATTCATTAGCAAAACCCTAGAATTAGATGAATTTTTAAAATAAAATTACCAGAGTAAGCAATATTCCGGCACTTTATACACATAGGCAGAAGGCTTGCTGCTGGCACCTCTGACAAGGTATCTATTCATTTATTACAGTTGGAGAGAATGATGCAATCTCCCTGCAACAAAGTACCTGTCTTATTATAGACTGTTACAGAGAGGTCCAAGAGAAAGGCAGGAAACGAGTGCTGGTGCACAGATGCAAACTATTTACTGAGGTGTAAAGAATTTGTTTCTTGTTACCACCTAGTCTAATTTCACACATCTTTTTTGCCTCCCTATTGCTCCAAAGGCATAAATATATATATAAATAAGCATGCATGTGTGCAAGTACATAATGATTTTTACTAATAGGCACTTTTGACTGCATAAACTCTTGCTGTAGAATTTCACTGCACCAAATTCAGGCATATTCTTGGTGACACATTTAGTATATGGAGTTCGAAACCATAGAAACCATTCACAGAATTCAGATTTCTAAACAAAAACTTTAAAAATTTCACTGACAATTCAGAACAGCTCTCATTTTACCTGAGCTTTAATCTGGTTTGTACTTCTTGATTTTCCCTCTGGTTTTATATTTATAAAAATATTTCATAGCACATCTATAACATTTTATGCTACATACTCAGCTAGCAAAAACACTCATTCTTGAGTAACTGATACTTGAAGGTTTGCAGAGGTCTGAACTGCATGTACATCCATAATACAAGAAAGTGCTATTACAATGTATTTGTTGAGATAATAAGGCAGGAAAAACAAACAAAAAAGACACTACTGTTGTAGCTGATTCTACTTTTAAAACAGTCCATTAAATGTCTTTTGGCAAATTACTTATTTAAATCAATGGACAGCTCAGGGAATCGTTTATGTGGCTCCTATTAGAATCCTATTTTTTTATTATTATTATTTCTTTTATTGACATTGTTTGCATCAGACATCTGGGAACAAGTTAAAGAAAACCCAACAACAAAAAGGAAGCTTTTTGACAGTGAGGTCAGAGAGTAGAAGGCTACACTGAGAGATCAAACCTACCACAATGAGGAACGTGTATCCTGCAAGGAAAGGAGGGCCCATTCTTTTTTTCCCAGGGCAATACAATTTTCCTATGTGATTATATACAAAGAGCTCAAATTATTCATGCAAACACTTCCATTAGGGTCAGCTGGAGTGCAGTGAGCAGGATGTGTGAGAGCGTTCCCTTGGAATCAGCAGGGACCAGGAACTCTGTTGTGCTAGATACAGTTTATACACACTGAAAGCTCTTTTGGGCCTTTGTTGTCTAAACTTAAAAAAGTAAGAGGAAGAGACAAACAGAGGCACAGTGCAATTAACACCTTGATGCACTTTTATGTAAATAAATGTCAGTTTCTAATGGCATAAATATCTACATTTTTGCTAGACCACGGCCAAACTGCCTTGACAAAGGTCATGTACATAATTTCTGTGGAAGTGTTAAGCATTGAGTCCATTATTCTAAATCAGAGGTACATCAGTTCTCAGCCCCAGGCAATTAATCCAGGCAATAATTGCTATGCACATTTACTTCTGCAGCAGCTTTACTGTGTCTTTGTACAGTGACACAAAAGTTTAGGAAGAATAAAAAGGATCTAACAATTTATTAAAAGATTTTTTCATTATTTAAATTATGGAAAAAATCTAGAAAGAACAAAAGGAACCAGATCAGATTCCTTGATAGCATCTGTTTACATTATTAATGTATCTAGGGCATTTATAATGTGTAAAACAGTTGTTTCAAAATAAATATTGCAAAACTGCCTCCTTTACTATGATTTTAAATGTAGTTCCCTTTAAGGAATATGGTAATATTCTCTATGACAGAAGGGAGGTTATTTTTTTTTTCTTAATCAAGCCAAGTGTTTGCTAAAACAAGTTAAAATCAAATGCTCTTCTTAAGCAGTATTTTCAGTACTCAGCCTTTCCAGAACTGTGGGGCTGTGTTTGTGAAGCCTCTGAAGCCATGACTGGACAACGTGACAGGATGCGGCACAAACTGTTTGACTGACTCAACCACAATGCCAAAGGAAGGAACAGACCGTCACATCAAACAGAAGACATTTGAGGGAAACCTCTCGTGACAAATTAGAACCTTTCGGGTCTTTGGAAAGTGCGTACCAAAGCAATGCCCTAAATGAAATTTACTGTCCCTCAGACCTTGTAGTTACAATGTTTTTCAGGCGGTTACTTTTGTTGTTTCTTTATTCCGCCTAAATCACGTAGGGAGCAGGAACTACCAGTCCTTAGGGAATGTGGTACCTGATGCACATCTAAGGCTGGATTTATTTTGTTCTGTTTATAACAAAAATGGGTCATTTCAAAAGTAAAATCAGCTACAACAGCCATGTCTGTTGTTTTGCTTAGCATTTAGAGCCCTTGCAAAACCGTTCTAAGAGCTGACAGGATTTCACAGCACTCAGGATCTCACAGAGCGCAGCTCTTCAAATAAACAAGTCCTCTATGCATACATTTGTGCAATTACATTCCAATTACAAAAACCCTTAAGAGCTCTTATATAGAGAAAACCAGCCATGCCCACTAGATATCATCTACATGATCAACTCCCATGCATATCCTTATGCATTTGCCTCAGGAAATGCATATTGAGGGCTTGCCACTCAATTTTTCTGGATTTTAAATATTTTTCTATGAAGTGCTGAGAAATTCTTACCATTTGCATAATTGCGACTAGTCTGTGAATTACCCTAACCCCAAACAATCTCCCAGTTTAAGTTTTGTGTCCCTAAAAAAGCTGCCTTATCTTTATTTCATAGAGCGGTGCTTTCTCACATAACTAAGTAAATAAAGCTAAATATTTGAGCTCTAGTTGTTACATTAAATTGTTTTACCTAGATTGCTGCCATTTATTGCCTCATTTCCACAACAGTGGTTCACTGCACACCGACAGCTGAAAACTGTTCCTTTAGAAATCTCTTTCCGCATACCTTAGTCTTCACTCACCAATAACTTAATTTTTTGTCTTTCCAGTATAGACACTGACAGGTCAAATATATCAGAACATAAAGGGTTGTCCTGGCAGATCAGACTACTGGGCCATCAAAGCCTGGCACTCTGTCTTTACTGTATCTCGGAGGATGGTGCAAATCCTCACAACGTGATAAGAAATTACGCAATAGTACCCATAAGGGCAACACTTCTTTTTCACTTTCCCAATCAGCCTTTACCTGGAAGTGAAAGATGCTATCATCCCTTGAATAGTTTCCTGTGCTGTGCATGACAGACTCCCTTCCCTTCTGATTGATATTCAACAGGACACTGTCACAGCAAAAAGGCTCAAAATCTAATTTGGCCAAAGAAGAACAAGACTAAAAAGCAAGGTTAGCACTAAAGCTGTGTTTTGAAAATGAGGACTGAAACAGAGGGAAAAAGATGGAATCTGTGGCATTAATTTTGTTGAAGTGTTATGTGCAAGCTGTTCAATGAATTCAGATTCATACCCGACTAATGAAGAAGAAAAAGCGAATTTTAAGATGATATGTTAAAGGGCCATTTGGAACAGTCATGGAGTCCATGGCCTGGGTTTATCAGCTCTCTTACAGTAAATTCTGAATAATAGTCTTTAATGGTAACAATCACTCATGAGAAGATGCTGCTTTTATTCAAATTTACTGGTGGTATTTTGCATGTCAGCTCCTCTGAAAAGCACTGTCGAAAACTGCATCAGTGATGTTTTATGGAAATTAATCAAAGCCTATAATCCCATTATCCTCTGATTCTGGCATTTCTGGACCTACTGCTCAACAATCTGCTGAGCTCAGAATAACTCAGTTTACGTGATTTCCAGTCTACTTTGTAATTATTTTCTGTAATTGACAGCAGATTATGCAGAATATCCCACAGAGATCATCAAACCATCTGAGCTCTCTCCAGCTCTGAAAAAATCATTGAGATGTCAGAGGACTGTGAGTTCAGATTTCCTTTCTCATAATGGATAGTCGTATTTCTATTCTTTCAAACCCTTATTTTTATCCAAAATTTGACATCTCCTCCCTTGAAGGTGGCCAACTGTTAATCCCTGCTGGCATTTGAACTCAATCAAAGGGAAGAAAGAGCAGCAGAAGCAGAAAAACAAGAAAGAATATCCAGACAGCAGCTAAGAAAGAGTAATTTGTATAGGAATTTGTAATACATAAAAAAACAAGTATGTTTTCAGGGATGAATTAGCAACCTGTTGAAGGTTACCAACCTTGTATTTTATACTAAAATGTGTTATCTCCCAAAATATTTGAAAGATCACAGCACATGAGTGGAATTATTCTGAGTTATATAAATGGAAACAACTGGAAGTGATTACCTTTAACTGAAAACAAAGGCATTAGTGACATAAGAGGAAAGCGAGAGCTGTTAGTTTCCAGAATATCAGTTAAATATGATACATCAAGCTAAGCAAAGTGTAAGTATTTTTAAAGTGCTTAAAAACAGATAAAATGAAACATTAGCAAATATACTGTGTGAGAGAGGGAGATGCTGCATTTGCAGCAGGACAGACATGCCCTGACTGGTCTTCTTGAATGCTGTATGTCTCTACTTGTAAGTACAGGAAAATGAAAAAGTTTCTGAGCTTTTTTAGTAAGTACATATAAATAAGTACATTTATGATTCATTTCCATGAAAACAAATGTAAAATAAATGTTTTGAATATGATGTGCATTGGGTTTCTGCAGTACATACACATTTAGAAAAAAATATGCTGTCTAAAATGGAAATGCCACATTTACAAAGGTCAATCTTGTTTATTCAGAATTTTCCATTAAATTATTCTCTATTTTAGCAGACGTTTTCTTTCACCAGAGTGAGTTGTTCTGAGGAATTTCAGTGATATGAAAATCTAGGGATGTTGATATAAAATTGACAACTGAAAGTTCTGTGTATGTTCTCAGCAGGGACTTTACTATTTTTGGGTAACTTTACAAAGAACAGAAAATTCAGAGCTCTTCAGAAAATTGTCAAAGACTCACTGATGCATCACAGAGCATCTGAGCCTGTGGGGTAGGACTGTGATCACTTGAAATGTTCTTCCTGAAGGCAGAACCAATTTGAAACTTGCTTCAAGTCTGCCACAATTTGCATTTACACCTGAGCTATAGGATGGGCCCAGTAATTGCTACACTCTTGGTCCCATCCCTCCTTTATCACCCCAGCTTCAGCAGGCACGGGCAAGATTACATTTATTAAAGTTAATATTTCATCTACCTGATTTGATAGACTGATGTAACTCAAACTACAGTATTTTTAGGCAATGACTAATGGTAAATTAACCAGCATATGAAAAGTATCTGTTTTCCTGCTAGCACCCCATATGTCATTGATCTGCCTCCCTGTAATACACATTAAAAGATGGCATTTCTTTCAATACTTGTCAATAACCCTAGCTCCTAAGAACTTTTATAAAAAGAAGTCTTCAAACACTAATTTGTATGTTATTTAGCCAGATCTTCTTAAACTACAGGTATATCCTAAATCCCTTGCTACTCTCCTAAACTACATAGGTAACCTAAAAATACATAATATGCTTACATGCAATATGTTAATGGTAATCCACTGCCAGCCTTGGACAGACACATTTTCCAGCTTATTAAGATCTAAATGCTTCCCTTTAGAGCCTCTAGCATGTGCAAATGTGAGGCTGCTGAGGGTCACTGGGTTAGAACCTGAAACTCTCGGTTTCACACCTCTCCAGCCTGGGCTGATGAAGCTGCATGGAAAGCTTTTGAGCAATTATCCCTCCCTAATAACAAATAACAAAAAAGCCTTAGAAGCTTGATGCTGAAACAGTATCTCAGCTCTCAAACTGGTCAATATTCAGCTCCACACTTTTGGATGAAGACACACAACCTTTTCCTGCATCTCATATTTGTTAGGCATGTATGTCTAAGGAGATACAATTACCTAAGAGAAATATATTCTAGAATGTGTAAGGAGGCCAGGGAGCAAAGTCATTTGAAGCGAGGGACCTAATTAGGAATACATTAAAATTCCAGGCTCTCAGCTGTACTAGGAAACTCAGAGCTTGACTGCATCTGCTTAACATTGGGATGTACCTCCAGGAGTAACCAAATATCTCTAAATTATTTCTATCCACAGGGACTGGTATAGGCCAAAGACTGGAGTGACATGAGAAATGGATTCGGAGACTGTCCTCTTGAATATTCTTGAAATTGGGCTTTGTTTGGTTTTGAGGTTTTTTTATAACGATGGCAAAGAGAGAAAAAAAAAAAAGATACAGGATTATTTCAGTGTTTGCCATTATTCTAGCACACCTGAATTCCATAGGAAAAAGTATCTGCCCAATTTCTAGCAGACTTTTCATGTAGAAATAAGATTAAAGTGGACAAACTGCTGTAAGTTCATTGCATTATGCTCCACAGTTGATTTGAGTTCCTTTCTGACTGCAGTTCAAGTTGGTTTTCATCACATTTACAAGGCCTTGAATAGCCTGGGATCTTGGTATGTTAGCAAGTGATTTCCTTTAGCCTCGCTGTAGAAAAAACCCTTTGTTAAAATGTCTCCAGCCTCATGCAGTAAAAGCATATTAAAATAACAAGAGATTTGGGAGGAGAATATGGTGGTAGGGCAGAGAAGCTGTGATAATTCTTCTAGTGAGTAATAAAGATATTTAATTTGAAAAATTCTTCTAAGAGTGAAATTAGGAATTACATTGTAGTTTTACAATTCTAAATGTGTTAAGTGAATATTGACTTTGGGCTAATTTTTGCTTAGTCAAGCACCGAACTCAAAAAACCATGAAATTAAAGGTGTTTTTCCACTTTTTGCAATCGGAATCCGAATATGGAATTGTTCTGTAACAACATGAAAAGACTTAGAGGTCACTGAAATTCCAGAGGGACGAGCATTCCGCTGTGACTTTTGCAGTGCTTTAAAGTTTGCACACACAGTCTTGGTTGCACAAACTTGGTGGGACCACAATTGCAAAATACCAGCAGTTCCAGACAACTGCAAGCACCTAAAAGATTCTCACCTAAATGAGATTAAAATTTTTCAGATGATTCTTTAAATCTCTTCCAAGAAGATGTAATTTAGAGTAACCTACAAAATTCATTTATTATTCAGCAATTAAAATTCCTCCAAAACTGTAATTTACCACCAAACAATGCAAATATGTGCTTATATTGTTCAGACCTTAGCCAGCCTGGCTTTTTTTTCTTTATAGATAACACTCAACAACAATATAAATACACGTGAGCCTGTAATTCACTGACCACAGGACTCTCAACCTTTTCAATTTTTAAATTAGATGAAAGGGGACCTTCTAGATCTGCATAACCACCTGGAAGCCCACAAGTAAGCTCTTCTATGTGGCAATATTGCAGTCAAGAACCCCATTTTTATTGCCCATCTTGTAAATAACAGACAAGTCTTACTGCAAATATTTTCATACTGTTGGAAAACATGTGAATCGGTACCCTGTATAAGATTTCCTCCATTTGAGGGGCTGAGAAAAAAAGAGTATTCAAAACTGATGATGTAAATCTCACAGTTTGAGTTTTTTCTAATAACAGTGGCTTCAACTACTGCCTGTTGAAGCAAGAGAGTCTTGTCACAGTTCATAAATTGCTGAAAACAGTTCCCTTTTTCGTGAAGTTTTATAATTATTCCCTTTTAGCTTTATAAAGCAGACTCGGTTTAATGTCTTTTATAAATCAAATGCCTCCCACTTCAAACATTAATTGCTGAGATAGGAACAACTGTTCTCTTTTAAGTAGCTAGAAAATAAACCAAATCTGTTGTTAACACTGTTGTTCAACAGTTTCCGTGACTGAAATGCCACCTGGCCCCTTGAGAGAGAAGAGATGCCAATTTCAGTGACTGCCTACGTAACCTGTTTCCTTCACCCTTGGGTGATAATGCATTTAGTGTTAATCAAGAATAAAGATAAGGTACATTTCTGAGCCTGCACATCCGTTTGAGCGTCACATCAACAAGTTTTAGAGGAAAAAAAAAAAAAGAGAGAACAATCAAGGGTCACTTAAGAACAGCTACAGGTATGTGCAACAGTAATATCAAGATTGTGAAGTCTGTCACAGGTTCTGGAGATTTGTAGGAGATAGTCTATTCCTAGATGTGTTGTTTTTCAAAGCATAGGCCGGATGCTGAAATCACAGTTGATATCGTAGTTCAAGCTGCAAAACCAGATTCAAGAATAAGGATTTTTTGGCTCCTAGTATTTTCTTTGGGTATCAAGTCCAACAGAAAAACAGATACATTAAGGATGAAGAAGAACTTCATCATTTCCTTTTGGCATTGACCTGGAGTCGCTTGTTACACTTGTGATAATGTAGCCGAGATCCTACCAGATACTTCATATTCCAAATTCAGCACTGTTACTCTGCCCACAACCACACTGTAACACTAAAGGCATATATTAGCTAGAAATAAGGAATTTGACTTTTCACTGCCAAGATTTTCCAGATTTTGTCCATGAGACACAGTTCTGTGAGATACAGGAGAACAGCAACCATTCCCGGGGCTATATTTGGGGTAAAGAATTGGTGAACGTATGGAGAGAGAGAGAGATAGATAGATAGATAGATAGATAGATAGATAGATAGATTTTTTTTCATCTGAGACACAGCAGAGTAACATTTCCAGAATGTTTTCCCAGCTTCCTATCAGTCAGAGTTAGAGGCTTCTTGAAAATTGCTACCTATTTAACAGCTGCTAAAGGACCTCTTATCCTTAAACTATTTTACTACTCTTTGCATCCATTTATATTTTTGGCTTCCAGAAAAAACTGAAGATTCTACAATTTAACTTAGATTTTGCCTGAGTATTTAATTTTATTTCTTTGAAATCCACTATTCAAAATTTCATTGGGTGCCATAGAGGGGTTTGCTGTGTCAAACACTGAACAATTCTATCCTGTTCATCCTTGTGTGATCTGTGATTTCATAATCTTGTTTTAGTCATTCTTTATCACCTCTTTCCCAAATTGCCTCCTTCTGTAATTTCTAGTCAGCTTCATCTCTTCTCATAGGATGTAATTCCAAGTCTCTGATCACTCCCATCATCCTTTATTGCTTTACTGTATATGTTCTGAAGTTGGGAAAGAGAACTGACAGATTTAAATCTGTGTACCATGCATCTATACAGACAAAAGGATGTTTTCTTTTGTTCACAAATCCTTTCTTAATAATTCCCAGCTCTGTGGTTTTTTATCACTGCTGAACATTGAGCTGCTATTTCCAGAGACTCTTCAGAGTAATTTGACAATCTCATTTCTGATTAATAATATCAAAAGTCCATTTGGTTTTATAGGCAGTCACTTTTCATTTCCAATGCAATTTTGCATTTATCATGCAAAGTACTACCAACACTAAATTATATCTGCTGTTTCATTTCCCGGTCACGTAGCATCCCAGTATCCTTCTGCAACATTTTGCAATCAGATTTAGATTTTATTATCCTCAGCAATTTTATGTCATCTGCAACCATCTCCTCAATATTCTTCCCCTTTTCCAGACCATTATAAATATGCTGAAAAGCAAGGTAGCAAAACAAGGTGCTGAGACATTCCAAACTCCCTCCATGGCAAAAAGTGATCCCATATTCTAATTTCTGGTTTTTATCTTTTCTACTACTTTTTAAAAACATCTTATAACATCCCAAGATGATCTCATTCCTTTAATGATAGTATTTTCTCAGGGTTTTGTGAAAAATTTTATTGATATCTGAGACCACTATGCAGATCAGAGAGTTGCTTACTAGCTCCTTCAAATAACAGAACCACCTGTGAGCTTCTTGTTTACCTCCATAGAAGAGTTTCACATATAGATATCTACCTATTATACACATGCTCTCTGTACACAGCCTGAGTACATTTTCTGCAGACTCATAGGGGCAGAAGCCAGACTAAGCCATTCATTCCCAATTTTCAGAGTTACCACTACAGACCTTTCTGAATTTCATGCTTCTGATACTTACAAAAAGAGGTTGATTAGACCATGCAACAAAGACAACCACTCAGAAATTTCCTACCTATGTTCCTTCAAAACCCTTGGACAGATACCATCAACCCCTGGTACTGCTCATTTTACTTCAATAGCTTCATAAATATTATATTGGAGGGAAAATGTAGAAAATTACTACCTCTATAGTGAGCACTAAGACATGTAACTCATCTGCATTTTCTACTCTGTTCTTACTGCTTTTGTTCTTTCTTAGTCTTTCTCCTTTTCTACCTCAGTAATTCATCTGCTGCACAATCTCTTTGGCAAATCTCCATGGGTGGCCAGTGACTTGTTTCCTCAGGGAAGTTTTTAATTCTCCCAGGTCCAATGAAATCTGTAAAATAAATCATGATGGTATTTCAGTTTGCATTCAAATGAGAACACAGAGTGTCCCTTGCACCTTGAGCTGTCATTCAAACTCTGCAAGGTGGATGAACAGTATGGCCATTCTTATTAATTATGACAAAGGAAAGAAGACAGTGGAGAGTCAGCTCCACCAGGTATCCACCACTGTGCCTGTGATATTTTACAATTCCATACCACTTTGCACTGAAATGCTAGTGTGATGTCTGGAAAGAAATGTCCAATAATTTCCTGCAAATGGGGAGCTCCTTGGTACACTTAGTGGACACAATAAGTACCTATTAGAAATGTCTGGTTTGCTACCTAAGCCCAAGGGTTTATTTCCTGCTTGATTGTTGTCCTGTGCTACACTTGATAACTCAGGGCAAAGGTAACGGAAATACTTGCACAAATTATATTTACAATGTCTGTGGTAAGGAGCAGGTCTGAACAAAGATTAATATTCTCTGGTGATGGAAAATTTTATAGCCCAGTTGTTACATTTATGAACAGGGAAATGAATAAAACTTTCAATAGCAAGACTCAAAGAATAATGTATGAGTGTTGGCGGGACTTCTCTTGTTTATTTGTTTGTTTGTTTGTTTTTAGCTGGACAGAGTTTATAATGACTTTTCAAAATCTGACTTTTTACTATCCATAAAATTTGGTGGGAAGGATACAGTTAAATCCTCACTGCAAAGTCTTACTCATGTTAAAAAAACCTGGGCAGTTGTCTGATTATGGGGGAAGGACAGGAACATTTTCTATTACCTACTCTTCTGATATTTAATCAGACTTAAACCAAGGTTATTCTACAGCAACTTCAAACTGTGATTAAGAAGCAAAAGAGAGAGAGAGTGTGACCCTTCAAGATTTCACTTTGTGATCAGAATATTAGTAGGATTGGATAGTGTTTCAGCTTTTCAGAATTGTATTGTACTGCACTTCAAAAAACATAGATGAGGCCCTGAGAAATCAGAGTAATCAAACACAAAAAGCAAGATACATTCTTGAACAAGAACACATGAGTTTTCTGATCTCTAGCACAGTGGTTTGAGCCAGTTATCATTTTGCAGAAAATTCAATTCCATCAATAAAGCTGAGGTAGACATCAAACAGAAAGCTTTAAAAGCATGTCTTAGAATCCTCAAGACATTATTATTTTGCTTAGCAATGAACAGACAAAGATACTTTTCAGGAAGGTCTTTTTTATCTTATCTCTGGTTCAAATTTCATTTTCTTCTGGTTTTTCCTCTTATTTTTTTTTGTTTTGAAGTCGTGTTCAACATCAATAATACAATACTCAGCCTACCACCAAAGAGTCTACTTAGTGTCTGCAAAGCTAAGAACTCTCTTCAGAGGAGCATATGGGAGGGTGTTATACAAGAAGGAAAGAAATCCTACAGAGGAATGGAGCCCTTCCAGAAACCAGGCACCAGGGCTTTGAAGGAGATGCAGATTAAAAAGCAGATTCTCTCCAGTGCCTATCCCAAGTGCTTTACTGCTGTGGTGATACAAGTATAATGTGATGTAACAGTGTCTGTCCACCCGACACAAGAGCGGGGCTGTGAACCACAGCAAAGGCAGGAATGCTGCAGGTAGTCCCCCTCACAACAAAGAGATTTCTATATTTAAAATATTTTTTCTATCTATATTCTCTAATAATAATATATAATTCATCATGACAGATTTTGTTATTATGAAAGGCAAAGTATATTTTATGTGTGTGCTGTAATTTTGTTATACAGTGTTACAAGTCAAAAGGGAACACCTCTGACACACACTTCCCTGGGGAAAGGTTTATGAAGGTATTGCCTGTGGATAATCACAGAGTTCTATGTTCTAGTCACATTTCTCCACCTTACAGTAGTTTATTATTTGAACAAATGGAGATGGAAAATCCAACAAGTACACTACTTTAAAGGTGACATTAAGCAATTCTGGAGTTAGCACTGGTGATTTCTGTGCATTTACGTTTCTTGTTATCAATCACTGCTGGTCCTTAATCAGAATTCTCCAAAATTCAGTTCAGAGGAGCGTCAAAGAATTGGTCCCACAACACAGACAGTCCCAACTGTGACCAATGTCTTCCCAGGATTATTCCTGTCCTTTCTTGCTGACAGCACAGGGAGCAAGCAGAAGTTAGTACAGCTGAGACTTGTGCACCTTGGCTGCCCGAGTTCTCTGTTATTCCAAAGCTGTGATCAGCACACAATCACACCAAGGAGATTTTGTCATCCACTCAGGGCAGGGCAGTACCTGCAAGTTTTGGACACAAAATCAAGTAGGAAAACGGTATCACTAGGTGATACATTGAATGTCTCTACCAGAATATAATTGTTTCCCTTATTTATAACACCTGCCTGACAGCAACCCAAAAGTTCTCTGTTAGCAGCAGGTGCAGCTGAGATGCTCGGTCCCAGCCTTATACAATGTTTAGGGGGTCTCACACAACCAACAGATGCATCAACCATCTTCTTTAATCGCTTTAACTACTTCTGTAGTGAAGCCTCCTTGCACCAAGGGTCACGGGATCAGTACGTGCAATCCTGGAGAGATGCAAACAGGCAAGAAGAGACGCCAGCACCAGGGCCTCGATTGCAGTAAGAGGCCTTAATGGCCCTAATGAACCTCTCCTGGGGCCTCCGCCCACTCTCTTCCCATGGTCGTGGAATGAGCAAGCAGAGGGGTGGAACTTTCAACGTGGTACGGGCCTAGCAGAGCTAAATCTGACTAACTGGTGGCCTACTTGTCACTCACTAAAATGAGGAATAAACATATTAGTGCTCAGCTGCTCTCTGATTCTCCTGATACTTCAGTGCTGCAGGGCTTTATGTTCTTTTATGTTCTTTCAGTCTCTTGCTCTCTGTGATCCAAGAATCCAATCTTTCCAAACTTTCTCAAGGAACACTCCTTGAGCAGAGAGCCTGCTCACCTATGCAATTTTCGCTTCCCTAATTAATGCATGTCATTTCCTTATTAACACCATATTTGTTCATTTAGCTGTGTCAGATATAAATACTGTGGAATATGTAGTGCAAAGTCCTGTTCCTGAATGGAGAATCTGCTTGGTACGATCCAGCTTGGGAACTGTGAGCTAGTAAGGGCTGCTCTTCCCTTTGGTAAGAGCTCTGCTAGGAGACCACTGTTGTATAACATTTCTATATAAGAACATATCAAACTCAAAAGTGACTGCAATGTTAGCTCACCTTCTGTATATGAGCTATACAAATTAAAACCATAATAAATGGAAAAGACTGAAAGTCCTGTAGTTGCTGTTATTTCACCTGCTCTGTTTCTCTGTGACAAGAGCCCTTTCCACAAACCACAGCAGATCATTTAAGAACTTACACATCTCACTGAGAAGAATGTCCAAGGCTTTGATCATTCAGTGCCTCATAAAATTCCCAAATCCCTAATCTCTCATTAAATGCCAGTGAGCATTTCCAAGCAGGAACACAGCACAATGCAGGGTGAAAAGCGAAACTCCAAAGTGCCCAGCATTATTGCAGATCCTCGTGGGTGCAGACAAGTATCTTTCGGCACGCAGTGTAGCATCATCATTTTCTGTCCTGTGTGGAGAAAACCCAGAGCAATGGCAACAAACACCAGCAGGGATTTTTGTCCATTGTTGCCAAAACCATACCACTTACCTGATTTCTAAAAAAATTTTATTTTGTAACCATTTTCTGATTATTCAAGGCGTGTGAGGAATATTGCAACAGATATTGATCAGAGTTCTGCATCTTATAATAACCTACACGTATGTATCTTTAATTTATTTTAGGTTGAAGAGGTAATTAGAAACAATTTTTTACTTTGATGTTGTCCTTATGAAAGAAGGCTCTATCCATACAGAAGAGCAGGACTGGCCACGAGATGTCACCCAGCCTCTACAGCTCCTATGCCGGCTGTGGGAAACAGACTGTTCTGAGGCTGAGCCGAACGAGAGGCTGTCTCGCCACCACAAAACACAGTCATCTCCTCATTGCAAAAACACTCCCGCTCCCTCCGCGCTAGCGGCTCTCGGGAGCGAACTTCGGGTAGCGCGTACAGCGTGTTTTAAAGACAGCCTAAGCGGATGAACAGACACAAATACCTGTCTCTAATGCTTAGGAAACGTGTCGGCTGGTGTACCGCGTCCGTTTAGTGCGGGCAAAGCCGCGCTGCTGCCAGCGGCGGGATCCGCGCCCGGCCTGACGGCTTTTCCTGACGGGAAACCCGGGCAGGAGCGGGGCGAGCCCGGGGCAGGCGGAGCACGCCGGGAGCTGCCTCCGCACACTCACCGCGGCAGGCGGCGGCTGTGACTGTGACCAGTGCCCGGTGCTCGTGGCCGGTCCCACACCCGTGCCCGGTGCCCTTAGGCCTGTGCCCACACCCGTGCCCGGTGCCTGTGGCCGGTCCCACACCCGTGCCCGCTGCCCTTGGCCTGTGCCCACACCCGCGGCCGCGCCCGGGCGGTTCCCGTGACGCGCGGCCCTGCGCGCTCCGCGCCCGGGCTCGCACTTTGCAGACGCTCCCTGGCTCTGCCTCGCCCTGTCACAGGCGCTTCCGGCCGCG
>VYZT01057589.1:13128-52210 GCA_013400735.1 Pomatostomus ruficeps | reverse complement strand
AGCGGCGCGGGGAGGCTTCGCCGGGCGCAGGTGGCGGTGCCGCGGGTGGGAGGATGAATCTCGGGCGAGAGTCTGTTGAAATCTCCCCCTTACGATGCCATTTACAAGCTCCCGGTTCCACCCGGTTTGCTGGTTTTGTTCCCTGTCCAATGCTTTGTAAACCTCTAGGAAGTGAATTTGAGAAAAAGGTTCCTGAAAGCTGTCATCTCGGTGCCAAATGTGCCTTGGGCTGCCATATCTACTACTTTTTTTCTAAAGAGATGCGTTGAGGTTTGGTTTGGAAAAAACAGTGCTTTTTATTTTCCAGCTGGGGTATTTCTTACACATCAACATCACCTTGTGGTTTGATCTCAGGGATTTCTCTCCCTCTGTCTAAAGCAATGACTGACCTGATGTGATTGCATAGGTGTGCGGACCTACATTGAACAAGTATTAAATTGTTTCCCTTGAGTTCCAGCAACTGTTTAAGGCAAAGTTACTTTTTAGCGTATTTGGGGGAGAATAAACGTCTTTCAGTCTTGAGGAAGTAAATCTTGGTAAAGGCTTTCCCCACTGTCAAGAGTCTGTAGGTTCCATCTTTTCCAGATATGGTACATCAGTCTCATCTTCTGGGAGCGTATTTTTCCTTCTGGCATTGGGGTCAGCAAACCTGAGAAAATGAATTCTTGATTCTTGCACTAGGTGTTGTTACATCAATCTCTCTGCAGCAAGAATAGAACACCCTTTAAATGAAGGCTCACTCTAGAGATTCATGTTATTATACAGTCTTATTTGTCTGAAAAGCTCTGTCGCCTTGTCCCCGTGAAATAGTATGACGGCTTTTTCAACAGCATGACTCATAATCCTAAATACAGGAATGAATTTTGACTGAGTGCTGTGCAAGTGCTTTATCTCGGCAAACAGCTTTGTGTGTAGAAAATGCAAGCAGGGTGGAGGGAGTCGCTGGTACTCATCTGCTAATCTTTGTCCTCCGGAGGACGGTGCTTAAAGTTGTTTCCAGGCTGGAGGTATGTGCTTCCAAATCAGTGAGGTGATCTCAGTTATTCCAGAATAATTTTGCCATTTCATAAGAAGCTTTCAAAAAAAGGAGGAACAGGTTAGTTCTTGGTTTCTATATTATTGAAACGATTTTGCCTGGGGACACGAAGTTCAATTTACTCTGAATGGGTGATTTACCTTTTTTCTTCTTGATGTCTGTGTAATGACTCTGACTGTACTTCATGAGAAACTCTGCTTGCTACAGCACCCACGGTGCACATAATTACTGGTGGTTGTACCAAGCCTAATAGTAGGGAGAAAACCCTTCACCTTTTTTTCTGGTGGTTTTGTTGCATACAAGGTACTTTCCCTCCTGCTTCCTGCGCTTTACCTGTCTGAGGTGATGTAGGGAGTAGTTTACTCTTAAAATGGCCCGTGGAGCAGTATGTTTGGTGAAATAAATGTCTATTCTTCATGATTTAACATGTGCAGACTGTTTTCTGTTGCTCTTATGTAGAATATGGATTTATTTTGTATGAACAGAATAAGGATTAAATAAGAACATATGCTTCCTCTTTTCTGGGTGATAAATCCATCTTGCTGTCCCGGAGGAAGGCAGCTTATACAGCCTGGACTGAAAAGATGCTGAAAGACAAAGTGACTGAATGCTGAATATAAGAAGATCAGGTTGTCTAAGCTCCCCAAACTAGACTGCCTAAAACTTGGGAAGCAGCCAGCAACACTGGGTGCAAATCATGTAAAATCCTTAATCTGCTTCATGCAATAGAATCTGGCAAAATAATGAAGTGTTCTGAATTCTTAAAGTGACTTCGAATAAAGACAATTGCTCTCCAGTTTCAAGTCATCTCCCTCCAACCAGATTCCCTTCTGTTCACTTATATTAAAAAAAAAAAAAAAAAAGCTTTTTATTGTGAATTTCTATGCTTCAGATAATACATGGAATTTTATTAGCACCACTCCTTTCCCTTCAAGTTTGAAATTATTTTTTTTATTTCTTTTGTTGGGTTATGGTTTTGGCATTGTATGCTGCCGTCATCTAACAAGTTCACTCTGCTTTTCCTTCTGTTGAATAAAATAGCTTAGCATGCAATTTCATCCCTCATCTTGGCTCCAAAATTTTCATAGAACTTCAGGAGTCATTAACACTAGCTGCCCCTAGCAGGTATTGTAACTTGATTATTAGCTATGTGGTGGGTGTTTTGAAGGCTTATGTGAATGCAGCGTTCATGTTTTGGGAAGATTGAGATCTAAAGGAGATTTAGTGTTTTATAAGAGAATGGGAGAATTAGTTCAGGTTTTTTGTTAGGAAGAGCAGTCCCAAGGGAGATCCCATGGCAAATATTATGGTTATTTGCGAAGAGATTGTCTGACTTAGTGTTTGCTTAAACTCTTAAGTAGATGTGGAAAGAAATACACTGATGAATATCAAAGTGCCAGGTTCTGGTAGTGTTTTCACTTATATCACATTGTTCCCAAAGTGTCTTCAGAACTCTTCTGCTTAGTCTGTTTTGAAACCAGAGTACTCCAGCAGCAATTCTTGGTAAAAAACATCGGAAGCATCTGCTAAGGAAATGAACATGTTGCACAGTGCTAATCAGCTGGGAATCTGATGAGTGGAAACTCTTTCAGGAATCAAGCAGTTTTGCTATTACTGCTTCTTCAATTTCAAAAAAATTCTAAACTGTTTGGAGTGGAATAAGGTCATTCTTTATTCCTCTCTCCTTTTGCCAAGTTAGTATTTGTACATCTCTGTTTCATGTACCACATACACACATGAACTTAAAAAAACCCAGAACACCAAAACCTAACAAAACTTTTGTTCTTCCATACTTCAGAGGAAAAAGTGGAATTTTGTTTTTGCAACCCTCTATACTTGCACACTCAGAACCCTCTTATTTTCCTCTATAACTCTCCTATTATTGGCATGGAATTTGGAAGTTTTTAAGGTTTCCTTATCTATTTAACTTCCATTTTTTGATAAGCCCAGGCCTTTAATGTAATGAAGTATAATTTCTCTGAGGAATAAATCTCATTCAGATCATGTTCTGGCAATGGCTTGATTTCCATTGCTTTTGACCCTTTTTTTTTTAACTATTTCTTGCTCATTCCTGTGAGTTGATAAGTTACTGTAATTTACAACTACAAAGAGAGGGCTAGTGGAGTTTTGTACTAACTTAGACTCGTTCAGTGCAGTGTTTTGGATAATGAGATAGGTTCTCTAAACTGGATGTCATTTGAGGAGGAGGCACCATAATGATGGAGAATTGACAGCACAAGTGCTGACACAGCCTCCCAGGTGTGAGGCAGTGGCTTCCTGTGGCAGTAAAGACTTTTATCAGAGTGGAGAGCCTTATTCTTTTACTCAGGCTGGAGTAGTTCAGCTGTCCTGAGATGAATTTGTGGAGTTTTGTTCTTACCTTCCCACAAGGAGAAGTCCTGTCTCCTTTAATCAGGTCACTCCTTCAAGCCCAAGGTCTGTGCTGGCACTCAGGCCAGGATGCAGCTCCTTTGAGAAACCTCTGCTAAAGAGATGGCATTTTCATACATCTGTGGCAGCTTGTGTACTGCAGTGAGAGTACCAAGAGGAAATAGTTTGGGGGACGAGGATTCCCTCTTAAAGTACTCTAAATAGCAAAGTCCTTTTCATGAGGAAAGCTTAAGTCAATGCTGTGATTCATTTGATTTATTATTTATGGTTTGTATGAGTTAAGAATCCTGTGATCCTGGCCCTTTGAGTCTCACAAGGACCTCTTATTCCTCTTGGCTAACTGTATTTTTCCATATATCCCACAGGCATTCCAAACTGTTTAACCTTGATTATTTGTCTAACCTGCTGACATTTGTCTTACTGATTTTTATATCCTGATAAAATCCTGTAATCTTTGAAAGTGATTAACCACCTCTTTTGACCTTGTCTTTAGACAAAGGGACTTCCCTAGATTACAAGTAGCAGGCTGAACCTGATTTTACTTTTATTGGTTATTGCTCAAGGGTCATGTAGTTCGTTACGTTTCTTTATATATAAAGATTATATATTGTGGTTATGTTTCCCTAGAAGAGTTTTACAACTAAAATCTTTTTTTTTTGACTCTTGTTAGAGTTAGGTAATGAAGTTTATTGCTTCTTGTTTTCCATTGCCTGTTAAGGTTGTGTTCCTCCCTTCCTATGTGCACCGTGACTGGTTCAGCTTTTTATTTAATTGAAGTCTTAGCAAGGCATTCTCAGATAGCTACTAATCAAGTAGTAGATTGCCTGCTAGGGAAAATCCCTTCCCCAAGAGGGTTGTCAGGCTTTGGAACAGGCTACCTGAGTTGAGTCAGCATCCCTGGAGATATTTAAAAAATGTGTAGACTCTTGGACTTGATGATCTCAAGTGGCTTTTCCAACCTAAGAGATTTTATGACTCTAAGTTGTCATAAAAGGTACAAGGTGCAGTGAATCACCATTCCTGCCCCAGATTATATTTTGTAAACTGCATGTTTTTTGACCATTGGAAGATACTGAATACTTGGATTCTGCCTCATTGTGTCATAGTCTTGTCTGCAAAACATGTAATCAGGGTGCATTTACACATTTTTACCTTTTTACTAAACAGAATCTTCTGTATCTGCCTATCTTCCCTTGGGCAGTAGTTCTCTTGAGTTTGAAATGCTGTGTCTTATCCCTCACCTCTCATATTTTACTTTTTTTCTGTTCTCACCCTTTCTCTTTGTTTGTTCCCTTTCTGCAGAGAGCTAATCCTGTTCAATGCAGCTTCAATGCAGTCTTTGAACTCTGCAGAATGCATGTGATATACCTGGAAGACAATTTCAAGTATTTAAGGACCCATATAACTAAACTTGTGTTTTTTCTTCTATTTTGACCTTCTTTTTTGTAAAATGAAGCATAAAATGTGTTTTGATTGAAAATGGTCTGAAACATTTCATTTGACATATAAACCTTGTCTGCATAGTATACATGAGTTAAAAATATACGTATTATACAATATACATAACTGCTTCATTCAGTGAATTTGAAAATTGGTATAGTATTCATAATAAAAATCGTTGAACAGAAAATCTACCTCCTAACAACCTTATAAGTAGTTTTTATGAGTCTTTCTTGATAGGCCCTGTTCAAGTACAGTTCGTGCAATGCCTCAATTTTCTATACTGTAGATTTAGAAGAGTGAAAATACCAACTCCAAGTTTCTCAAGAAAGCTTTGTGCTGCACCACCACACCTTTGTATCAGGCATTCAAATTCATTACCTTTTTCTCTGAGTTTGCCTCTCCCTACACATGTTTGTATTGCCCATTTGTGTCTTGAGGTAATTAAAACTTTCTGGTTTTAATAATTAAAATAGCAATAAATACAGGAAACATAGAATATGTCTAGAAACATTCCTCAGGCAGCAGCAACCAGATATTCATCATCTTCATATTCTCAGGATGAGTTTTCTTACTGTCTTGTGCTTAGTATGAGTTGTACCTAAAAATGGGCCCCTTTCCCTAGAAGGAGTAGAGAGTGTTATTTTCCTGTGTGTTTGTTTGGGGTTTCGGGTTTTTTACTTGATCAGGGAATTTCTGAGCCTCCTGGCACAGGAGTTTTCTCCCCCCCAAAAAAAGGAGAAAAAGAGAGAAACTAAGGAGACAGACTGATGTATTTCATGCCTAGGAAAGAAATACATGAAATATTCTTGACGTAGGAATTTTCACACCTAATTGGCAAACTCCTGCTGTAAAGATAAAGGGACTTGCAGCACTGTTCTCTGGAAGTTCTAATAAGTTCTGTGTGGATACAAACTTTCCTACTTATTTCACAGGGGCAAACACACACAAAACAATCGAGGCACTCCAAAACTCTACAGTACCTCAGCTTTTGAAACACTCTTAAAATCCTGACAAAAATGTATTTGGCTACTGGTAGACCTGTAGTACATTCAGAGATGATTTGGGCATAAGGAGGGGCTGCAAAATGAATGGCTATTCCTTGGCTAGCAATAAGATGCTTAAAAAAAAAAAATCAAGTGGGCAAGCAGTCCAAATAAGGCACCAGTATGAAGCAGGGGTTGTGGAGGTCTTACAGGCATTGCTTGCAAGAAGTAAGAAGGAGCACAAAAATGAAAATATCTCAGTTTGTATGTGTTGATGGAAAATAAGATAGGAAATGTTGAAATACCTTTATGGTGGGATTTGTGGAAAAAATTCCAGAGAAATCAGGAAAAATCTGAAAAAGTATTTGGAGGATTGAACAAAGTGAGTTGTTTGAGAAAGGCTTATGAAGCACTCAAGCTGTCTGTAAGTAAAACTAAATTTAGATCTTGAGCATTAAATTTAAGTAGACTTGTAGTCAAATTAGAATATTTGATTATTTATTTCTTCTTAAATTTAATTAAGAATTGTCACCCCTGTATTTTGGCAAGATTTTGTCAATGAAATCAGTATTTGTGTTTCCTGATCTGACAGTATAGGAAAAGGGTGTGGAACATGCTGTAGAGCAGTAAAAAGAGATTTCTCAATCTTTACCACTCAGACTTCAGCCTGGGTTTTACAGGATATTTGACCACATTATTAAAGCTGCCTTGTTGCAATCAGTCCCTTAGCACATTGATTTGGTTTTCTAAGTTCTTGTGAAAATGAGCAGTTTACTTCCCTGTATTTCTTTCCGTGAAATGCAGTTTCTCTATCAGGATTATTGATCCTCCAAGAACATGGTGAAATGCAGTATCATTCTGTTTACACTTCACATCTGTTTGTATTATGCAGCTACTTTTCTTTTACTAGACTGCAAAAAAGCATGCAGGAGGAACATGCTTCCAGTGGCTTTGCTGCTGAAGCTAACAGCTGTTTCACTATAGATGAAATCAACCAGTTTTGGACACTTAGTCTAATTTTAAGAGCCTGTAATCAAGTTGCCGTGTTTTATGGTTATACTTTAAACATGGTTGTGGTTATAGTTTAAAATACTAGCTTGTTATTTCTGATAGATTCTAATATTTCTAATAGGCATTTTCTTGAATACCAATAGGGTTTGTTTATAAAGCAACACTAATATAAAAAAAAATTATTTCTTTAGATAGCTTAACTTCTCTTAAAAGAGAAAGATAAACTGTGCTCCTTATAGACAAGCTGTAGTTCTTGTTGTAATACTTTCTCTGAGTTTTTTTCAGTAACTTGGCATTCATATGTTCAAGAAATTGGATAATCAGTAAAATGGAAACTTCTGACTGTATTAACGATGTGAGAAATGAAACCAAGCTGCAGGACTGTCTGGTTTCACAAAGTGGTTTGACTTATTTGAATCTACATCCTGGTGGTTTGAGGCCTCTCAGGCAGCTTATAGGTTTTGGCCCCAGCTGTTAATCTTTGTGAAGCCTTTGAGTGTCTGAAGTGACTCCCCTTGGGTTCTGGATTGATAACTTCATGGGGTGATTCACGATTCCTTTGAGGAAAAGGTTACAGTAACTTTCCCCTGACCTATCATAGCAAAATTCTCCCCAAGGTAAGTTAGAGAATATTTGAGGGAGCAAGGAGGAGCTTCAGGCTGGGAGATGCTCGAGGGCTTGGTGTCCATTATATATTTCTGCATGCTTGCATCTGAGATGAAGTTCTGTGGAAGCTGTGCTTTCCCACTGGAAGTTTGGAATTCCCTTCAGCAGTTGATCCAAGCTGGCTCCTGAACATCCAGTTAAGTGAGCAGTTGTTGCAGCGCTGTTGATTTGTTACCAGCAGGGATTCAGTGTTGCCACGGGTCTGTGGTGAAGGGACTGGATCTTTACCGTGATGTAAGGAGAGTTTAACCGCGGTGGGTGAAGTTCTGGGCCGGTGTAAAAAGCACACTGCAGTTTCCTTAAGCTCTTTTTGAGTTGATGCTATTTAAACCTCTGGCTCTGTATCCTGAAACCAGCACAATGAGGCCCAAGTGTGCACTTAAACTTTCCTTTGAGGGCTGTACTGGCTGATACAGAGCAAAAGCTTGTAACAGGTTTAGCTTCTGTTCAGCTTCTATTAAAGTCCTTGTACCTTGATTCATTTCCTGGCGTCGTAGTTTCCATATGCAGCACTTGCATAGCTCTTGCACTGTGTAATGTCACAGAGTGCCACTATTGAGTTACTTAAAGCATGTCTAGGAACACTTTCTTGCATACTGAGATATTGGCATGATGTGGCCACTTCTAGAGCAAAGAAAACTGTGAGCCTTGTAAATGGAAAAAAGCTCTGTTTTTAAAAAGCTGTTCTTGAAAAATAGTATTGTAGTTTAACTACATGTGGAAAACTGGCCTACATAAATTTTGCATTTTTTAGACTTAAGAAGGGGGTTAGGTGGAGATGTGAAGAATCTATTTTCTCATTATTTAGGGTTTAAAAATTGTTAATTAGCAGGGATCTTTTGTTCCCTGGCATTTGAAGTGCAAGTATTCTTCATCCCATGTACTTAAAGAATGGATTTTTCCCCATCCACCATTAGTACTCTGGTTTGTTAGAGTTGTCTTGGGCTTTGTTTGGACTGTTGTTTGTACCTCAAGTCTGTTCTACCTTTGGGTATTGCTCCTTGTGGATATGGCAAACTTGAACTCCATTGCCTACTACCAATATACTTTTTTATGTTTGTTTATCCAAATTTAAGAACAAACCAACAAAAAAGCCTCCTCACTGTATAAATTCCTGATATACGACTCAGATTTCACACTATTGATTTTGGGTGTGCATTATGAAAAGAGTTTTTTAATGAAGGTGTACTCTTGCCCTTTGACAAGCTACAGACTATTTTTAAGTATGCCACCCACCTTATTCTTTAACTAAAATTTGACATTTAATTAAAAAGGCTGCTGATGCAGCATTGTAGCTTGGCAGAAATTAGTGTAGGAACCATACAGTGTCTACCTTGCCTGTATTATGGGGATGAAGCCCATTGCTTAGGATAAAGATGTTTGCTCAGGTCACAAAAATGCAGAATTAAAACCTTTTCATTTTTTATCTTGTTTTGACCAGCTCTGTCATCCTTGCATTTAATAAACAGAGAAAGAAATCTGTCAAATGTTATTATCATACTTTTTTTGGTTTTGCTAATACATTCTCACTTGTGTTGCATGTGTGCCTCAGTGCACTGCTAACCAGTGTCCAGTTTATTATGGTGTTCAGGTCTTTATTTCCTTTATTAAAATTTATTTAGGATGTCTCAATTCCAAGTATGCATAATTTGGGTTTGGTGTTGTGGGTTTTTTGAGCTGTTGTTCAAGTTGTAGTTCAGTTATGTGTGAGGAGGGCTTTCTGTATCCTCTGCTGTGCTTGTAGAAACAGCATGATTTCCATCTTAACCCAGACTTCTGAATGGCTTTTGCTGTTTTACTCTGAATATTTCATCTTCAAGGATGCAGTTTCACCATCTGACTTGAAATTCTTTGACACACATTGCACGTAAGCTTTACGTCATGCATTCCTTCCCATCCCACAAAGTGTTCTCCTGAAATTCTTTTTCAGTTTCTGTAGCCTGATTTTTTTATTAAACCGGTTAGGAAATGTCCTTATTTACTGAACTCCTTGACTTCTTGGATTGACTAAAAGAGAACCCCTCATCCCACTCCACCCACCCAACAAGCCTGGATGGATTTTTTTTTTTTCTGTAGAATTAAGTCAGAGTTGATGAAGTCTCTGCATGGTATATGTGCAGTTGTGCTGAATCTTTGTTATAATCAGCTAATAATAGGTTCTAGTTCATCTTGTGCCTTTCTGTTGGGTTGCTCATTACCTATTTATGAAAACAGATGATTTCAAGCATTGATTTCATGCCTTCAGAAGGCCAGTTGATCTTGCATCTTATTTCTTTGTCACAACAATACCTCTTCCACACAGATCTTCTTTCTTGTTGTTAATTTTTTTCTGATGAGGCTTTTTCAAGTGAACTCAGGATGTTTGCAATGATTGAGGGTGTTTTTACTGAAGGTCTGACTCACTGCCCATGTTGCACAAGCTTTGAATCCACAGAAAATGAAAGTAGCACGTTGAAAAACTGTGTAATCCATGAATGTCCAGTAATTTGTCCTGGTATACAGCTTTTTTCTCATGGGATTATTTGCATCAGAATAATCTTCCATGGTTTTGCTAATATATTCAGTCTATTATTGCAATAACATATTTGGCTTAATTATTCCAAATGTTTGTGTGGGAATGTCATCTAAGGCTATCATTATACCTCCCAAAAAAAAAGCTAGTCAGGATAAACAAATGAAAATTTATGAAGAAAATATAAGTTTGATATTTTATATTGCCTCAGTGGTCTGTTAGAGTGTAGGAAAGCTGAGCAGAGCTGGGCAGGAAATAAATCTTAATTTAGACAACTTTTAAAATTCCATCTTCTGAAATCCCCAGTAAATCCATGCTAACTACTGTCCTTTCAAAATTAAGCTGCTTCTTTCAGAGCAGAACCTCAAGTCATATGTTGAGTCCAAACTGCAGGATACGACTTTTCTCATTGTTAAAACAACAGCCTATGTTGGAAACAATATTGAGTGCTAAAAGCTGCAGTAAGAAATATCATGCTGAAAAATTTTATTCTTTCTTTTGTCATGCTATTAGCTTGAACTGTTCTTCTCTTTAAGATCAGACCTAATAATAGAATTAATCATAAAATCGCAGAATGGTTTGGGTTGGAAGGGATCTTAATGCTCATCTCATTCCAACCCTCTTGCAGGGACACCTTCCACCAGACCAGGTTGCTCAGAGCCCCACCCACCCTGGCCCTGAGCACTTCCAGCCACTGCTGAAGTCACAGCTGTTGGGTTTTGGTGTGTCCCCCCTGCAGGCAGAGCCACTGATGTCCTCTGCAAGTACACATTTATCCAAACAGGCAGTGGAACACAGGTGTAAAACAGTGGGCTAAGGTAGGATATTATCCCATGGTAGCACAGTCTGTGTTGGAGCCTCATGGTCGTAGCTTACAGAGCAAATGGACTGCTCAGGATGTTGAAATGGGCTAAGAGAATGCCTCAAATAGTTATTTCCAGGTTGTCTGTCAAATCCTGGCTGTTAAAAGATAAATCAATGTAGCCCAGTGATACAGAGTTTAAAAGAGAAAGGCTTTTTGTATCAACTTTTAGGATGTGTTTGCCAGCACATTTCCCCTGTGAGTTGAAAGGAATGACTATTTTCATAATATTAGAAAATCTATTCCTCTGTCTCTGCCTATCTTTTTCTCTTCATTAGGTTTGATGAAACAGTAAAGAAATCCATTCATCTGTGGTAGTGTCAATAAAGTGGTCTCTGTTTTCCTCTCTGCTGGTACTACCGTACTGTTTCAAGATCATTTTCATTCTGCTCAGAGCTGTAAGTGATCTTTTTGGCAGCTTTGTGCATTTACATTAACTGCTGGATTGTAATAATTGTCTGAAAGTAGAGGGGTTTTGGTATGTATTTATAGATGAGTATTCCTGTCTGTGGGTTTATTTTATGGCTTGTACATTTGCCTAACTAATATGAACGTGGCTCTAGGAAGAACCTTGTTAGATCAAAATGCAGAGTTTTTCACTGTCACCATTCTAGAGATGGACAATATTGCCTATTGAATTTCCTTTCTGATCCTGGAAACCATTTAGGTTTAGGAGGCTATTTAGGAGGTATTTTTTTAGAGGTTTTTTTTTTTTTAAGTTTGGTGCAGTAGGAAGGAAGCCTTGATGTTTACATTTATATTGTTTATCATGTGTTTGTATTGTTGAAACACAGGAAAACTAACCTAAATATTAACCTAATGTTTTTGAGTGCACTTTGGAATTTTGGCTTAACTGCCTTGTAGATCTTATCCCTGTAATTCAGATAATGTTTGGCAAATATATGGATATTTTATTGGACATATGTGGTGTTTCCAATTTGTATTAATGTCCATCTAATGTGTGAAGGAGCTTTTAGTTGGTACACAGCAAGATTTTCTGCTAGAAGAAACATTTTCTTTTCTGTTCATACAACTATGAGTGGCAAAGAGATTTGGGAATGCCAAGTTTTACATGACCTTTTTAAAGAACAGTTACCAACGCGGACCCGTTCCTGCTTGTTTTTGGCAAAGCTTTTCATTTAATGACAGTGCCTCAGTTTAAACCATGTGTTCTAAGGACTTACTTGTGTTCCCAGCTCTGCAGGGGGAAAAGCTCCATGTGCATGCTTGAGAACGCGCTGAAGAGCACACCTGGGGGAATTCCAGGACTGGTGAAAATTTAAGAAGAAAGTAGAAGGTATTTAAGATAATTATATCGCTTCAGATTGTATAAACCTTGTACAGTTCAGACAAGTGCAAAATTACCTCACCAGGCTTGCCCCTTTTTTTTATTTAATTGATTTGAAAAGCTGGAGAGGGGCTGGATTTCTTAAACTGAGAAAGTTCAGAAAACTATGGTGGCAGATGAGGTAAATAACCTTCTGATATGATTCAGACTGATTCTGATATGAAAAATATAAGATTAAATCCATGACAACGCAAATATAATCTCATTTTTGAGTTACATAAGACTGTTTAAAGTGGGTCATTAGTGTTGGGGAAAAACATGTTTTAATTTTCTAGGCTTTTTTTTCCCCCCCTTTCCTTCCCACACTAGAGGGAATGCTTTCCTCTAGGGACAAAGATAGGATGAAGCTAAATATATCACTTGTCTACTTTATTCTCCATCATGTTGCTTCAGTGGTAATCACTTGTTTGAGATTCACCTTCAGAGATTCTGCCTAACATATGGTGATGTGCATAATGAATATATGCAAACATGTAGCAGTTTCAAATTCATTCTTTATTGTGCTTAGGTTTTAGTTCACAAATTGCTGCAATAATTAAAGAGATTTGGTAAGCATTAATCTATGCACTTCTGGGAAATTTCACCTTAATTATTCATTATTTGTGTGAGATGGAAAAAAAACACTATAAGACCTGCCTTGAGAGCTGGACTTTTCTTGTTTCCTAATTTCAAATGATATACAGGCGGATTAAGTTTCTATTTTTTTGAAAGTACCACCTTTTTTAGGAGAGGATAAGAAGTTGATTGTTTGAGGGGTGTGGCCTTTGTGGCTTAGTTGGGGGGTTTTGGTTCATGTTCAGTTTTGGTGTTTTGTGTATTGTTTTGTTTTGGGTTGTCTTGGGGGTTTTTTGGGGAGTGGGGGAAGGTTTTGTTGTTTGGGTTTTTTTCAGCTACAAAGAGATCTTGGGTAGAAAGTGAATGGCTTCTTCAGCAGCCCCTTAGAATTGAAATACACATGGGGAAGTACATCTAGGTATTCTCTAGGCATCCAAAAATGTAAACATCAAAAACCTAATTCTCTCACAAATTCTTTTTTTTTGTACTGCTTTTTGGGTATTTGGGGAAAGGACCGAAATATTCACTTTCCCATTCATAACGGGAACCATGTGATGATGAGGAGCAAGAGCTACACCCTGCTGCAAATCATGTTGAAGCTGTAGCTCTTCCTTTGCTACTCCTGACTGTCAGAATTGTCATAATTGGTTGCCAGCAATGAGAGTTGCATCCACAAATTCCAGCTTGCAGCTTCTGATGATTGAGATAATTTACTTTGAATTTCCATTCAGCAGCTAAGCCCTATTAATCCAGCTCCTTGTTCATCCTGTGTTTAGACTCTTTATAGGAGTTGACAGTAAAATTTTTCAGTTCATGCTGAAAATTACATGTTGGCAAATAAACAGGTAACCATTAAAACACATCAAATCAGCATCTATTCAAGCTTTGTGCGGAGCCTTTGATCAAGTACTTGATAGTAAGCCATGGTGTCAGTCAGTGTGCTGAACCAGAAGGGGACAACAGGATGATTGTAGGAGAGGTTCCTGCAATCTTGATGGAAGGGCCAGTCTACGCAGCCTGAACTACACTAATCAAAATAACAAGGCCAGATTTGTAGCTGAAATAGCAAATTAATTATTGCCCTACTTACTTTGCAGTAATGTCTAGGGACACTGAGGTTAATTCCATGGGCAGATGTGAGGGGGCAGTGACTTCTGGTTGGAGAAGGAGAAGTCTGCTGGCACAGATGGATTCAGACTAGCTCGTGTCTTCCTCACTTAAGCCTGTCACACTGAGAGCTTTAAGCCATGCATACTGAATCACGTGTCCCGCGTCATTTCCATTTGGCAAATCACAAAACCACTTTCCCTGTCACTTCTTCACTATTTTGACTTCACTGCAATAGTTTCTCTTACCAAAAATGGCTGCTGGTAAGCATGAGCATTTTTGTGTTTTCTAAAATATTCTTCATGATCAGAAAGAGACTAAAAATTTGCTCATGCTATGTTGTAAAGCATAGTTTAGAAGTAAGAACAAAAGAGAAAAAGCTTTGAATGAGTTACAAGCAATAATGGTTCCCTGAAATTGGTTGTGCTGTAGAATATTGGGGTGCACAGAGAATGGGAAAAAAAATTGTGAAAGCACATCCTAATTTGTATTTAGGGAGCTCAGGGAGAGGATGAGGCTTTTGGGGCTGCTGCTTTGAATCACTCCCTGAAAGGGGGAGAAGGGCTAAGCCAAACATCTCTTTGCCACTGAAAGATACAATTTCTCCTTTTCATTTGCACAAGCTCTGATATGCACCTGACCCATCTGTCAGACAGCCTGGTTTGTGAAACAAGCAGAGAGCTAATGTAAGAAAAAGGCTTCTTTTGTTTTCATGATCTGAATCAGCTCATCGAGGGACCTGTTGATTTGGCACATGTAGCACAAAGGGGGGTGTGAGGCTGGGTGGCTCGCAGCAGTGGGATCAGTGCAGTGAGATTAGGCTGTTCCTCAGCTGTGAGCTCTTGGCTCAACTCTCTGCTGTGCCTGGACCCTCTCCTGGGGATCCAGAGGCCTCCAAGGGCCCCAGAGGTCTTCACTGACTACAGAGCAACAAAATGACCCACAGCTTCCCCTTCTGCTTCTGCTCTGGTGGCAACAGTGGCTTCTGTTGTCATCTTTGAATGTTAACTTTTCCTTCCTCTTCTTTCATCCTGGGTAATCTTGATTTTTTTTTTCTTTTTTTAAATTTGAAATCGGGAAATGTAGTAGTCTTAGTAAATCTTTATACCTTGTTAAGTATAGCATCAGTAAGTAAATGATGGGAAAGTTTCTGTGTCAAATAAAGCTAACTTCACCTTCTCGATTGTAAGTAAGGTATATCGAGAATTTCTGCTTTATGGCTGTGCTCAAGAACAACACACTTAAAATGTACTGCTGGGTGAGAGTGTCCTGCCACACCTGTAGCCATGTCAGAGTTCAGTGCCAAGCCCAGTGAAGGTCCCTTTCACTTGTATCACATCTGGGTCCTTTGCCTTTTGGCAAGCAGTCAAAACCTGATTTAGCCCTTTGCAGGCACTAAGCCCTGCACTTAGACATCGTAGCTGGAAAGACTGTGTCCAGTGTATGGTGTGAAATTAATCAAAAAGAAACAAAATTAATGACCTGCTGTGGTGCCATCCATCACAATATCGCTCAGCAGGTGTGAAATTAACTTGCCTTGACTGTGCATTAAATTGAATGGCGTGACGTGAACCGACGGGCACGGTTTCCGTTAGTACTGGGGAGCAAGGGTTTTTAAAGATTCCAGCTTAATGAACTGCTTATGCCATGCACTGGATAGTCTTATGATCATTTAACAGCATGAGTTTAGATTATGCTCCCTAAGAAGATCAAGTATTACTGTATCAGTAAAAATTGTTAAAGGCAGGCCACAGAAATGTGGTTTTAATTTCTGTAATTACTGTGCACCAGATGGTGGATGTGTACTTTTTTCCCAGCATAAGTACTTCAGCTCAAATGTAAGCAGTTGTGATCTTTATTTACAATTCATCAGATTTTAACCTAGGTGATAACAGTTCCCTTGGTATGGCCCATTATGAGGACCTTCAAAGAAGTATGGAGACAAAACCTCACTATTGTTTGTTATGGTTACCAAAAAGCCTTTCTTCTTGGGTTTGTTTGGCTATTCTTTCTCCCAGATCTTGGTTACAGTGATAGCAAAACTACCCACTAATATTCACTACCCCCTAACTTTGTTTTGGAATAAGTTATCTAACATTAGAATATGTACTTACAACGTTTGGTAAATCCTAGTTAATTTAAAAGCAATACTGCAAACTAACAGCTTGAGAGAAATGAGGAAAATGAAGGAAATGTATTTTCCAATTTGAATCTAAAGATCTTGATATTGTGCCGACTATTTTCTTCTGTCCACTCCTATTTGCTTATGTACCTGCACTTTTTCCTCCATTGTTGGTCTGGTAATTGTTTTTCAAGGGAGATATTATCGTTGTTGTGGAAGCTCTCTTTGACCTCCAAGTTCTTAGTGGGTTTTTACTGAATACGCCAAGAACATCATCCTCTAAAATGTTCAGAGTCATCTCAGCCCTTTGGAGAATGCTTGGTGTTTTTGCCCTTGGCAGATAATAAGTCATCTATGGGTTTGTTGGGTTTTTTTTCTTTTTGTCTGCCCACCATCCCCTTTAAATTCTGAATACACATTTCCAGGAGTTCAGAATTTGCATGTTTGTGATTAGGAGGAGGACTCAGTTATGGCTTGCATGGCAGCTTTCTTTGAAGTAGGACTGGCGTGCAGCCATTGATACATTTTCAGGATAAGGTGTCCACAGTATAATGGCACATACTTGATAAACTGGTCTTTATAAGTTGATTCATTTGACCTCTTATTAAGGGCTGTCTGTACAAGCAGTACAGTTTTGTTTAAATATTATTGATAAGGAAGGTGTTAGGCTGGTGAAAGTTAATTCTTTACGGTTGTTGAAGCAATGTACTGTAGATTATGTGTCAGAAGATAATTCTGACATTAGTATTAGTAAAATGGTTTTGATTCATAACAAACATGGTGCAACTACTGAGAAATGTTAGCATTGTTCTAGAGTTACCCCACTCAGGTGCTGTGTCACTGGCAGTACTTTCTTCAAGGATAAGTGGTAGCTGTAGGATGTTCTGAAACTGAAGAGCTCTGTAGTCCTTTTGAAGAATATTCCTTTGGGTAGAGCTGACAAGATATTGTAGAAGTTTCTTCTCCCCTTGAAAAGAAACCTCAGCCTTGGTACCCATTTGGAAATGAGGAGGTAAGCAATTCATGGAGGCCTAATGCTTTGTAACATTATAAGCATTAACAAAGTCCATCAAGCTTTTAACAGAGAGCAAACCTTAGGTGAATACTCTGTCAGTCATATTTCAACTGGGGCTTTGAACTGCTTTCTTTCCTGCATTAGAAAATTATTATTTTGATATGAGTGTAGAAACCTTTACTCTTAAGGCTTAGATTGTAACATAATGCTCTTTCAACCTTCTTTATATTGAAATCAACCCAGGGATACTGTGTTCAATTGTCTGCCTGCAGTTTGGGTTTTACATTACTCGGTTTATTTCATTGTACTCCTCCCTGCCTCTTGTTGATGGCTTTTATAGTTGCTTAAGCTTTTTTAATTAATTTGTGGCTCCAGGGGAGATGGGGAGAGGAGAGGAAAGAAGATAAGTTTACATTCTTTTGTGGAACTTCTAGTTTTTGAAGACGAGTGACAAGACAAGCAGGAGTGCTCTCTGACAGCTGTGGCAGCGTGAAAATGTAACTGTCCTGGCAAACCTTTCTGTCAGCCCACTTTGGGAGAAAAAAGGCATTTCACGCCTGTTTTTCATGACAGGCTGTGTAAGGTGGGTGACACAGCCCTTTGCTGGGCCTTGCATTCAAACTGAGTTTGTGTTGGCTGGTTTTGCTTTTGCTTTATCCTCTCATAGCTGTAATACCCTATCACAAGAGAGCATGAAGTTAAAGTTTCTTCACTGCAGGGTTTGATTGTTTTTTATGCATCACTGCTAGATTGTGGTATGAAGAGAACTCAGATTTCTCTACTTTGCCTGTAGCAAGAATATGCAAACTTGGTTTGTCAGAGTTAAGCAGTGTGATGTTACATGCCTGTGAGTATGAGTTCCTGAAAAAGTATTTTGGATTTGGTTGAAAATTACTGAGAACTGCAGCTAAAATTAGCAGAGATGGTCCACTGCAAGTAAACTGATCCAAGGGAGAGAAAACCAGAACAGAGTCAAGCAGACCCCCTGCTTGTTCAATGCCATTTGCACAGCTGATATTGTGATACAGATGTCTGCTGGTTGCACCCCATGTCTACAGAGCACTGTTCACGTACCAGGTTATGCTGACAGTACTTCACTTTCTGATGGGCTCAGAGCACATGAGAAAGTGGGGATTTTGTCTACTAGCAAAGATGAGGCGGTAGCCACTGGTTAAACCATTGGGCAGGGTTTGGTTGTTGGGCTCGTTTTGGTGTTTTTTGGATGTGGGGTTTTTGGGGTTTTTTTGGGGGGTGGTTCTGTGTGAGGAGTGAAAACTTTGGCTTTTCTCATGACATTTTCTATATTTTCTCAAACTGCAGTTGATAAATGTCCCTTCCCAAAGGAATTGCCAGTCTGTAGATTTGTGATTGTCATTGTAACTCAACCAGGGATAGACAGAAACTTGTTATATAAGAAGTCAAAAATGATGATATTTAATAAGCGGTTTATTCTGCATGGCAAGAATTTAAACTATTGTTTAATTAGCAGGCAAACCACTTACTTTGCCCTCTACTTCGTTATGTGTTATGTAGGTTTATGACACTGATTCATATAGCTTATTACAGCTCATAAATGTCACCATAAAATTAGTCAAAATAAGAGTGTTAAAGTGTCTTGCTGCCATGAGCTACCCAGTTGGTTTGGCTTTGGTGACAAGTTTGTAGATAAATCATGAATTTTAGAGTTGAATATGTCGTAGGACTTGAGTACCACGCTGCTTCTCATTATGGAAAGAGACAGCATCTATCTAAAAGTTGTAGCTGAAACCTATTTTCTGGTCATAGCTACTCCTTGTCTCCCCTTGTCAGCAGTGTCAGTCAGTGAACTGCACCAAGGTTAAAAGCCATTAAAAATTGTGATAATTGTCAGTAAGTCAGTGATGCCGCTTCTGGGAACACAGCACCAGTGAGATGCTTTCATTGGCTATTTGTGGTTTTGCCCAAATGGCAGTCAGTCAAAATGTGGAGCTTAACAATGTGAGCTGAAGTGGCCACTTCTTTAATAGTGCAGCTAATGACTTCCAGATGCAAGTTATTGTAATGTGCTCAAATACTTTACGTGGATCCTGGAGCCTGCATCTTAGGAGACCATTGTCATTGTGGAAAGGAAACCAGGCTGTAGGAGAGAAACTGATTTTATTGTGTGGCTTTACATCAATGCATTTCAAAAATTGTCAGATACTGTTTATTATTTTTTACATGTAGAAAATAGGGTATGGGAATGTACAGGAAGTAATCCATTGCAGTGACAGAACTGTCACCTGATCCCAGATTATTTTAAGGAAACTAAAGCAGCCTTGTCGGCTTTTGTTGTTTGGCTTGATGGGGTGCATTTAGAGATGTATGTTTTAAGTGACTGAAGAGAAACTTTTTAATGTTTTTTTTTTAACTGTCACATTAAACTAGTATGTCACTTGTAGTTAGTCTCTGTTCAGAGGCAGATCTCTGATTTTAATAATTTATGTGGAAATTGTGTGGAAGATTTAAAATGTGACATCTCTGAAATAAGAAGATTGATGCTACTCTAGTGTGATCTGATTTGGATTGTGACCTAATTTCTTTTAGTTAGTGATTCGTATAGGACTTGTGGGGTGCACAAGCTTTTGACTTTTGGGGATTACTGACTGATATTTTTAGGTTACAAGCTAATCCTGTTTAGGAATAGGATTTTCATCTGAAAATGGGCAGGTCCTTAAATTCTTCCTGTTTTGCTTTAGAATGGCAACTGGAAATTGTAGAGAAAAAACAATGGATTGTTTGCTTATTTTACACTGTCTTGTGCTATGGCTTTCTGCTGCATGATGATTTTCTGTGTGCATGACTTTTAAAAAGTGCTATTTTTCTTTAATATTTAAACAAAAGTAAAATCTTCCATTGAAGCTGTTAGTTTTGCACATTCTCTAAAAGAGGTGTGGGAAAGCATTGTGTACACATTGCCCCAAAAATGTTCTGAGCCTTTCAGTCTGGATTGTTCTTGAGTTGCCTTGTAGCTGTTTGCAAAGCAGCCAGACTATAGATAAACTAACAAATGCAAATTCACACTTCCGTTTGCTTATTCAACAACTGTGTTCCATATATAAACACTCTTTTCCAGATGTTTTTCTCCTTGTTAGCAGTACCTTTCATGTGCTTGTAACGTATTGCAGAGAGAGCCTTCTTCAATTCCACACTTAGTGAGGGGTTGCCATCTGCTCTGTGTGTCTGTTTGGAAGGTAAGCATTTTGTCACCTGTTCCTGCAGATTGAGACCATAATGCTTTACCAGCCTTATTTATGAGGTCACCTTTGTGAATTTTTATTCAACTTTGTGAAAAACGTAAGGAAGCAGAAAAATAAAGGCTATTGTAACTCGAATGTTGGAATGTTATATGGAGGATTTAACTCCTGTAGCTGTTTTGTTTCCATTTTCTATACGCTTTTTGATGGGAAAGGGAGCCGAACTGAGGTGGAGAAATGAGAATTTGCACTAAAAGTGTGAAGTGTATGAGTAATACCATGCTGTATTGACAATATTGCCTAAACTGTGTAGGTTTTGTTGCTGGCTTGGCATGCCAATATTAATAGGCTTTGCCCTTTTCAGTGAAAGGACATGTATCAGACTGAGCTTGATGTAAACTTCTGTGGGAACCCTGCCCCGAGTTTTACTGCCTCAAAAGAGCTCTTGCAATGCACACTGTGCTCTGAAACCTCTTCTATTCCAATTGCACAGAGCATTCCCCTAATGGCTTGGTGAGGTCTTCATCTCGCTGCTCACAGGGCTGAAGTGAATGGGAGGAGAGTGGGAGGATGTCACATTCACACGGGAGATGTCGTGCCTGATGTGACACCTCTGCATCCCAGAACCGGTTACCGTCGTGCTCCTGGCTGCTGAAGGCAGAAAAGTGCGGCTCTGGGGGCACTCTTCGCAATGAAAGACAGCAGCCAGGTCCCTGGAGCTCTCCCACACAGATCAAGGCAAACTTTGCAGGGCTTTTTTCCCTGTGTTACCTTTCACAGCGACTTTTCAGAGTTACTGAAGGGTGTGTTTAGGGAAGAAACCGATTCAACTACTGTTCTCAAACGGCTGTTGGGGTAGAGGGAGCATTATCTCTCACTGAGGCTTTATGTGCTTTTTTTGTTCCTTCAGAACTGCCTTAACAACTGTCCACATCTACTTCCTTTTCTTCCTTTTCCCTCCTATTTCCTCTCCAGTTCCTGTATGTCATTTCTGTGTTTTTTCTTTTTTTACTCCCACGATATAAAAAGAAATAATTTCAAATATCTGCATAATTTGATTGACTTGTGGTTTTTAAATCTGAAAAAGCTGAAATTGTGGAGATTTGGTACACTTACTTAATCATTTGTATGAAGCTGATCTGAATATTGTATAAATCACACAGAGCTTCAGCTTTCTGCTCTTCATTTACCTGGCAGCAGTCACATGGAAGAGACAATGCTGCTTAGACATTCAAGTTGTTTGGATAATTAATTTACTTTATTTTTAATCACACAACTCAGATTTTGAGGTACCAAAAGGGGCCCTTTGTGGGAACGGTTTTGACTTAATTTGTATGTGTATGCATGGGATAAGCTCATTCACTACACTAGAGGAGACTTAGCTCTGATTTAAGAGGTGCTAGTCAAGTTTTACTCACTTTCAGCATATTCCTGAAGAGTGCATATTTACATGGACTCTTGGTAAATAGGCATTTTAAAGCAGAACTTTGAAGTCTTACTCATAAGGCAACTCAGAAAAACCAGAATCCTTTTCTGAGGATGAATGTACCTGGAGGAAGGTGCTACTGAAAAGAGCCAGTGGGAAGATCTTTAGAAAGGGACCTGAAATTAGGGATAATCTATTCTGGTGTTTCCTTACCTTAAATATGAGAATTGACCAAGCTTGTTTGTAATCACTTGGGATGAAAGCAGATGCTTTTCACACACTTGCTTAATGATATTGTGCAATGTATTCTGGGACTGTCTGGGAAACAGAATGGGCATGATAGTAACCTGCATAAAATTTCATTAATAAAATGCTGCAATTATGGAAAGCGGTTGAGTGGAGGAATGTCTGTAGCTATCCTTTCTTTCATACTGGAAATACAGTTCTTTCAAAGTGTTTTCAAAAGACTTGTGTCATTTACTTGGATAAAGGCAGCCAATATCTGTGGCCAAAATACATTTACTTACATGTTAGAAATTGTGTTGGTGAAGGAATGCTTATTGCTTGGAGGGGAAAAAAAAAAGGTTTTGCAAGATTTTAATGGCTTTTTCTAGTAAATGGGTGCAAGGATTGTAGTATTGTCTCCAAAATTCTTTATCTGCATGGGCTGTTTGTAAAAGCCAACTGTGCATAAATCAAGTAAGATGCTTGGAATAGATACTTGAAGCATTGTGCCAGCTTGGTACCTTGACTGTGTCTCCAATGTGTATGTTCTCATTTGGTTGACTTTCTCTGCTGCTGTTGTTGCTAACTCTGAGTTTGGATACACACGGACTCATGTTGATGCTGTTCCTTGGTGTTTACAACTGTGTTGAAAATATTTCACTTACAGCAGATCAAGATGGGCAAATGTAGGCTTATGCTAGTAACAGTATAATTCTTCAAGGAAGTGTGAGAAGCATTAAAATACCTTGGTTTTTTTAAAAACACCTCCACAGTTAACAACAGACTTGAAACTGTAAATTGTCCTTAACCCCTGAGTCATTTTATGCTTAGCATTTTATGTAACTCTGTATTTCAAGTACCACATTTATGTGAAGAATAGTATTTGGTTTTTCACAGATGATGCCGTGCTAACAGGAATATTAACTGAATAGCTTCCACAATGGATACTTCTAGAATTCCCATGTTAATGTGCACCTCTTTGGGTAGGGTGTCTGGTTGGAATTGTTCAGGTCTGAGTGGTTTTCCACTCTGACAAAATGAGTTGCCTTACCTGCTTAAGCTTGGACTAGAAAAGACGTGCCTGTTAAGGGACTGGAGCATCTGGCATGGGAGGAGAGGCTGAGAGAGCTGGGACTGTCCAGGCTGGAGAAGAGAGCCTTTGGGGGGATCTTATTAATTTTTCTGAGTGTCAGATTGGGGAGGTGTAAAGAAAATAGGGACAGACTCCTCTTGATGGTGGTCCATGGGCTGCTTTAATATAATATTTAAAGATAAATTTGCTCTATGTGGTTCCTGTGCATTCCAGATACATGCTTGTGTCAGTGAGTACTATCACAAACCTTGTAGTATTTATTTGACTTACTTGAATTATGTGACAGACTTAATTAAAAAATTAATAATCCCTCACAAAGCCAAATAAAAACTTTACAGTAATGGAGAAAAACATAAAACCAAACACAGATAAAAGGCCTTCTTATATTTTCATAGTAAATTTTAAAGTAGAAGTATTGAATGTGTGCTGGGTGAGATTTATGTGATGGTGGCTCAGTGTGTCAGTAGACTAAGGCCATTAAATACTTAGGAGGGGCAAGGGGAGGTCAACTGCCAGTTTAAAAGCTGGATATGAAATCCTACACTGCCAAAAGTAGTCTTGCTTTTATGCAAATTACCACGTAACAGGTGTTGGAAAACAAGGACACTTTTTGTTTTGAGAAATGCCATGTCCATGTTCAGCCAAATGAATGATTTTTGAAGAAGTTGAAAGTAGTTAATTTTCTTTTTTCCAATCTTATTTTTCAGAAACAGAAATTGAAAGAGTTGCTCAGTCACTTTGCAAGGCTGTAACAATGGGTCATCGCCAGGCACTGCAATAGGGGTTAAGGATGATGGAGAGATCAGGCACAATGCTGAAAACAGAAATGTAAAGAGAGAAATGCTGATTTTGGGTCAAACTTTTTCTTTTACTTCTTCAAATGAGTACATGGTTAATGATCTTTTATAAAAAGAGACAGAAATGCATTCAGTGGGTGGGTTCTTCTCAAGCATTGTCACTGTAACCACTCACTGTTTTATTTTCCTAAATGAAACTACCTGCTACTTTCACTATTTAAAAATAACAACAAAAAAAGCATGAGTGGAGGTGATTTTATAGTAGTTTTCATTTTCTCAGCACTGTAAATGAATGCACTTTCACTTTGAGTAACATCATTGAGATGGATTTCTGAGTGATGTAAATTATGCCCTCTTAAAGTGCTGTGAGCCATGATGATTTATTTTTTTTGTAACTGACAAGTTCACCTCTAAACCATGTCCCTAAGAGCCATATCCATGTGACTTTTCCATCCCTGAGGGATGGTGGCTCCCTCACTTCCCGGGCAGCCTGTGCCAGTGCTTGACAACCCTGTCACTGATAACCCATCCACCTGCTTCTACTGTGAACTAAATCTACTTCAGTTTGCAAAGGATAAAAGGATTTCCAACGTTTGTCTTCTCCTCTTTTTCCCCTTACCTTGACTGCAGCCAGCCAGCAGTGCTGGGTCCCTGGGGGCTGTCACTGTCACTGTGCCATCAGCTGAGCAGTGCTGATGAGTTTTAGGGAAGCACAGCAGCAGTCCCTGCCTGCTGCAGCCCCTGCAGGGTCCTTAGCAGGCTTCTCCTGTGTTCAAGAAGACCACGTTTCTTAGCAATGTGAACTCCAGAAACAATCATAAATTCCCTTGCAGGGGGCCCAGCGTTTTGGTGCTGAAGTTCTGGCTGTGATATCTGTATTTATTGAATTTATTAAGATTCTGCAGGACCTGAGGAAGTTGTAAACACTGTTAGGTCTTCAGGCTTGAGTGACTGACCCAGACAAACTTTTCCTGCACTAACTGGAGACAGAAATGTGCAGTGTTCCTAAACTCTGCTGCCCCATCTGCTCGTGGGTTGAATGAGTCCTGTCCTGGAAGGTCAGTCTGTCCTGCCTGTGAGCCACATTTTTATTCCATCTGTTAACATGAATATTCTGAAGATGATGCCAAGAAGGAGTTTACTAAATATATATACATTTTATAGGAATAGATAGTCCTTGAACTGATCAAGTTTTTTTCTGAATACCACAATTAAGTGGATTTTGGCCACCCTCTCAAAAGTCAAGTGCTGGAAAATGACTACCCATGGCTTTCATCACATATGTATATTTCCTTTCTCTTCAGATTCTTCTTCTTTCATGATGTTAGTCTATTTTACTATATAATATACTGTATATATATTTTTTAAGATATAGTATCTATTATGAAGGCATTTATATTCATAAGATATAAAAATATAAAATGCTTTGCTATAAAAATACCTTAAATTCAGGCACTAAATTGATACGTTATAAAAAGCAGAGCAGTAAACTTTAATTTTTTTATGAGGAAAATTTGGAATATGTAAAGCTTAAAATGCAGTCTCTTAATTTTTGCCATGTTTAAGCAAATCACAAAGAGTAGCTGAAAATATAATTTTCAATAACAGTTTTCAAATCTCAAAGTTTTCTTATCTCGTGAATTCTTGTTATAGCTGTGATTTATATTGACTTTCTAAATGTAGCAAGTATAATATTCCAAATCCTAAAGAATATTTTTTTATTTCCCTCCCTCTTTAACACATTGAGAAGGATGCGGGGAGGGAGAAAAAAGAAATAAGCTGGTGCTGAAAAATTCCGACCCCACTCCTACTCCTTTATAAATTGCTGTTAGTATTCCTGTCTCCATGTGTGAGCCCGAGGGCTAAGCTTGAGGTTTCAACTATAAACAGAGATGAGATAATTTTGTACAGGAATAAGTGTGCACAGATGGGGATAATCAGAAGTGACTTAAATGTGTGGGCTTTTCTGGAGGTGCCAAAAGCCCACCAGAGCCTGCTGACGTTGATGGGGACTACAGGTGTGAATTATGCTCAGCCATAGCCCGAGTCTGCTTTGCAGAAGGTGTTCAGACACCTACAGGAGCACTCAGGAGTGTCTCATTAAGTGCTGTGGGAGTTGGGTATTTGGGCGTGTTCATAAATCTCTTAGACGCCTCTTTGCATATTTATTGAGATTTCTTTAAAATTCTTGCTGTGCTGTTGACAGTTGCCATAATTAATGTGACTTCTTTTTTTTTTATTTTTTTTTTCCTAGAGCTTGCCTTATAGTTCTCAGTTAATTAAAAGAAATCCTAATGTTGTGGGCTCAAGGGTAGAAACGACAAAAACTTTCAAGGACAGTACTTTGCATAACATGAAGGATTTCTCTGGGATTCTTTAACCTGTTGGATACATTAAAATTCAGGAAGAAGACCTTTTGTGCTTTAAGTCTTAATGATAAATGCAAAAAGAAGCCTTTTTAAAATACAAAACAACACTTCTGTAGATACATCTCTGAGACATCTATTCTTTGAAATTTAGAAGGAAAAGTATTTTAGAAACTCTTAACAAATTCTGAGCATTTTTTTATTGACAGTCATCTGGCATGACTGACAAAAACCCCCTTATTTTTCTTTGTGTTACTACCATTTAAGGCACACTTCTGTAGTAAAGGAAAATGTTGGTATTGGCAGAGATTCAGAATTTTTTCTCCCTCCTTAATAGTCATGGTGATTAAATGTGGATAGTAACAGAGCTTTTTTATTTAAGAAAAACCCCTGTAAATTAGTATTATTTTTGCCATGACATACTCTTGCATGTAATTCCTATATTGCACACTTAGCTTCCATTAAGCTATTAAATCAAACTTCGTGTTCTTGAAATAATTTTCACCTCCATTCCCCATCTTTCCTAGCCACAGTATCAGCCTCACTTTCCAAATTCTGAACGTGGGAATATTAAAAAAAGGCAGAAAACTGCCGAGTGTGAGTCTTGCAGAGTTTTGACATACTTTCTGTGAGGTATGGCCATTGTCATCCTGTCATGTAGCATAAATGTTTTAACAGGCAAACACACGCCTCCCCGCTCTCTAATGTCAATTTAGTGTGAAAGGATTTTTCTCTGGCCTTGCTGTGCTGAGAGCTCTCTGAAGTTCCGTATTTTTCTGTACACACTGGTGTGACCAGGTTCCCCTGGCCCATCCTTTGCTCCCCTCCTGTTCCCCCACTGAAACATCATTGTCTTGTCTCTGCATTCCCTGTGCCATCCTCCTCTCCCAGCAGGGCTTCCTGCCTCCCCCAGGGCCATGTGCTGCCCCCGCAGGTTTGCCTGCAGACTGAGATTCTGTGAGAAGCATCTTGCTGCTTTCTGCCTTGTTCCTCCCTAACAGAGTTGAGAAATCTCCCTTTAATCTCAGCAAAGCCTCACCGTTCTCAGATCTCTTCTGAAAACTCTGCTTTGCTGTGGTGACTCCAGGACAAAAAGGGAATGAGGCTCTCGCTCTTGTTGGCAGTACTTCCCGAGGTTTGTTTCTTTGTGTGTCCAGTCCATCCACCCGATCTCTTTTTGCATGGCTTGGTTGCTGGGCTCAAGACAGGGCTTTGTCCTTGGTATCAGAGAGCCCAAGGTCTCCTCATGTCATCCTGTGTAGGATTTACTGCCGTGCAAAATGCCGGTCTGGAGAGGTAGGTCTGGCTTTCAGCTTCCTTTGTGTGTGACATGAGAGTTCACTGTGTACCCCAGTGAAATCCAACATTTGGCTTGGAGGGAGCTGTGGTAATTTTTTCTTTCTTTTTTAAATTTCTTTTGTTGTTCTGTGGCCTATGCTGCATAGTCCAGTTTGATGCATTTACGTACCTAAAATCTGACAAAAAATACACATCAGGGCAGCACCTTGACTTGTGAAAAACATGGTCAGGATTGTGGGGCTTTTGTGATTCACAGGAATTGCATTTATTTGTTTATATTATTTTGCATATACATGTTACTTGAGCTGTGGTGTGTCCTTGTAATTTCATTTTATATATTGACTTAAAACCTCTTGACAATTTAGCCTTTATCAATACTGCTGGACAAGCTAGTTTTTCCCTCCTGCTTTAATTGAAAACTTAGGTCAAGTGGAGATGAAGGTATTTTCTGTGTCACTGGAATTTGTAATCAGCTTTATCTTCTTACAAATTTTAATTTTATTTTCTTTTAATTCTGTTTTTGTTGTAAGTGGAACATAAGGTAATGTGTTTTGTTGAAAACTAGGGGTTGCTACTTTTTTCCCCTGCCTCAAGTCATTATTTTTTTGGGCTGGATTTTGTTTTACTCTGTTTTAGGTGGTCCCATTTATTTGCTTTTCTTCAAAAATTGCACAACAGGTATTTAATTTAATATTCTTTCCAAACCTGAGCTTCTGAAGCTTTCTTGTCATATTACAATAAAAAAAACTTCAGCGAAAAAGGAAGAATAGAAAATGTTAGTGAATATATTTTTATTTAAAACAAATTTAATTCAGTCGATGATTATTTTTTTTGTACTTATGCAACACTAAATTTAAAAATGAATTCTTGTCAAGGTTCTTGAATAAAAATTGTGGGATGTCTTGGTGCCTTTCTCTTTTTGAAAGGGCAAAGCTCTCTGCTCTTGTTCTTTAAAAAGGACTTCCTTGGAATTGGCTGTAGTGTGGGGAGGGATTTTGCTAGTGGTTTTGCTGACATTTCTCTAAGTCTTGCTTGCTTGCATTTTTAATCTTCCTGATGTTTATTTGCTTGCAGTGTTTGCAATGTCACTTCAGCTTTGCTCATAAAACTTCTTAGGCATTTATCTTTCACCCACTGCTAATGTTAGATCTGGGTTATTTGCGGTTCCTGCTTTGTCCTTCAAACTCCTTCCTTCTCCCTATCTTCTAAAGAGATTGAAATGTTGACTTTATTGGGGAAGAATGCCAATCTACCAGGCTTTTTCCATTATCCTGCAGTCTGGGAGATGGTTTTCTTCTGTATTTTTGTAAAGCAGATTTTGCAAAAAGTCCTGCTTGGGGTTTTTTTCTTTAATCTCTGTATACACATATGGAATATATGTTGTGTATGTCTGTAAAAAATACATTTATTGATTTTTTTGCCCCACAAAATTTATTATTCTAAAGTGATGAAAGTGTTCCTATGTGACTGTCGAGAGTTGCCTCAGAAATGGCTGATCTTCAGGGAATAATGAGATTTTTTTTCTAATTAAGTTTTGCCTCTAGTGCAAAATAATACTTAAAAACTAAATAATGAGACTTTTTCTTCTATAACACTATGCCAAATACCAAGTATTAGGTGGGTTATTCTTTTTTGGATTTGGAGTTTCATGTTTAGATGGCATATAAGGAAAGAGGAAGAAGAAAAAGATGAGATACTTAAATTATACCTGGTAAAGAAATTCGAAAAATCTGATGTGCAGCAAAATCATTCTGTTCTCTAGGAGTATGTGTTTCTTGGTTTGTGCTTATATAAAAATGCAAAAAAGGGTGTTATGCAAGGGAGTGTTTCTTTGCTTGACACTCACTACGCAGCCACCTGTTAAAACATGGATGATTCCCAGCCCAAGATCTGAAGCGTGGCTGCTGCTGCTGGAGCGTGTTTACCAACCTTCAGAAGCGTATTCTCTTGTTAGCAAAGTACAATTTGAAAGCCCGATCAAGTGAATGCGTACGGATTTTGGAGGGAGTACACAGGCTGGAGGGTGCTGGTGTGCTCGTAACAGACTCTGTGCTGCCAGCTGACTCCTTGGAAAAACTGCTCAAACACGACTCTGCACACGGGTGGGTTTAAAAACAACTCCTTTGGACATCTTCAGATTTCACTGTATCAAAAAAAGCCTCACGGCACCCTCATAACAATATTTAATGTGACAATGCTTGACTAATGGTCTAACCTCCGTGTCAATAAATGTAATTATTTATGCATTGCCAGACCATTGAAGGGATTTATTCTCACAATAAATGTGGAGGAACTAATGGGAATTGCCAAAGTCTGTAAAGGATGGCTAGTTCTGTCTCTGTCACCTGTCGTTGGCTGTGTGGGTATATGGTGTGTCTGAGTATCTCTCCTATGTGACTCTGTGTGTGAAATATGTTAAAGAGTGTGGCTGTTTTGGATGATTTGAAAGTATTACTCTGAATTGTCACTGACCACATGGGAAGATGTTCACCAGTTTACGTAAGTAATTATTGGGACCCTAGACCTTGGACTTCGTGAGCTGTGAATGCTTAATAGGTCATTTATACCAAATAGTTTCATCATCCTGCATGTAGTTCTTGAATACATTCTTGCAGCGTCTGTGGTTTTGTTTCCTGTTGCCATCTGTCTCCAGCATCCTCTGTCTATGAAGCAACATTAACATAGACCCATAATGTCTGATGCAAAGATAATGTTACATTTTGTCCCTGAGGACTACTGAAAGCTGCAGAAATTATTATTCTCATGAATGTATGTACATGTAATGGAACAAAGCCTATTTACTAGGGGCTGGATCCTTATGGTTTGAATTGATGCAAGTGTTTGGAAGATAAATTGCATAGAGAGCTGACCCTATGAGAAGTTAATTTTTTGGTGAAGTTGATATATTGGTAAGACTAATGGTACCATTGAGGAATAGTAGTTCTGAACGACTATCCCATTATCTTAAATATTTTATTTAAGGAAGATGTTGAAATAGAAAGTTCTATTCATTATTTTTGACTTTCTCATAAACTAAAAGCTCCACCTGTTTCTCACTCAAGTAGAAGGTTTTAGGAGCTGAAGTATATCAGGAAATAGTGGTAACTTTTGACAAGCAAAGTGTTTCCTCTATCAATAGTAAAAGTCCTATTTGTGTATGGAAACTTATTATGCTTTGCCACTTGCACTTGTATTTGCCTTTGTGGCTGTTGGCAATTCACTCACAATGTTGATTTAAGATTATTTAATGTTCTGTGTTTTCTTGGTCGCGCCTGACCCGGTGTATTCAGCCATTCAGTTTGTGTTGCCCTTGTCTGTCAGGCTGCTGTTTTTAGTACCTTTTCATCTGCTTAACATTCATTTTCTTTACCCTCTCTTAGACTTGCATTTAAATGTTTTCTTACCTCATCTCATTCAGGGCATTCTTTTCCTTCCCCCTTCCTCACCTTTCAGTTTACCAGCTTAATAATTTGTGTTTCTTACAATCATTTCCCTGCTTGTCGGATTTTCAAGCTTACCTATTCGTTCCTCTACAACTTTCTTCTCCTATCTGCTATTCTGAAATTTCATCTGTTACTGCATCAGTGAAATGCTGATGATATTTTTGCAAGTTCTTGTTCATAATTAAAAGGAAGACCTAAGCTTCGCTTTCCTGTTGATTATATTATTTATCCGTAATCTGTTACACCTAGAATGTGTGAAAACAAAATTTCTGCCTCTTTGATTTTGTTCTATTCTGGTTTCTCAAAGTAACAAGGCTCTTTCGATCATCCACCTTTGTCCTTCATACTCCCAGTTCCCATTGGAATTTCAATCAAACTGGTGGTGAAATTTCTAAAACCTTTCTGTGAATTAGTAGCTGGCTGAGAAAGCCTCTGCTTCTACAGTAATGGAAGATACAGAATCGGAAAAGCTGGTGGAAAAAGGTAAAATGCAGAAAACTGAATTGGTGTTCATCTTTGCAGTATTTGCATTTTGTTGCAATGGTTTGGGGGCTGTAAAACGGAGGAGGTTACAGAGGAAACCCTTTTTGATACAGTTGCAGCTCATTCAAGCATGAGCCGAACTGTTTTCAAGTGTGTTCTGTCTCAGTAAATCTGCAGCTGTGTGCTGATCCATTACCAAAGTGCATGGAAAGGAAGCGATAGGGGGTTGTGTATCTTTTTGGCCATTAACATTACAAATTGCATTATGTTACTTGAGAGAATGACTACAGATTTATGGATTTACTTCCTTGGCAATTTCCTTGATGAGTATCTACGACATGAATGAGTGTGGTAGCTGAGGGAAGTTTAACATGTTCTCAAACATAGCTTTGCATGAGACGGGCTTTTGGAAGTGAATTGATAACCCTGCTAATAACACTTTGACATATATATATGTAATGGAGTACTCTTGGAGAGCACAAACTGAGTTGCTCTGTAATGAATATATTCCAGGAATGCAAGTGATGTCCTTGAACTGTTGGTATTTAGTCTTTAAAAGCAGATTACATCCAATCCACAGCACCGTCCTCCCAGTACTGACACCCGCACCTCTGAGCTGAAATGCTTCTGGTGTGAATGACACATCCTCAAAACCTATCAGGTTTGTTTGCAGATGTGCTCCTGTTCTGCTGTGGTGTTTGCTAGCATAGAGATTTCAAGACTTAAGGTGTGATTCTATGTCTATTAAAGACAGACCTCAGGCTTTATTTTCTGATTTACTTAAGGATGACTTTCTTATTTGAGTTTGACTAGAACCTTGGAGAAGGAAGAGGAAACTCATGACTACTCAAGCATTCAATATTGTAAATAATTAAATTTTCCAAGATGTTAACGTACATTGACTTTGAAACTGCATTGCAGAGGGAATAAAGGTTTGCTTTCAGCACTGAAAATGAAGCTACTTTTGCTACCAAACCTTGAATGGGAGTATTGATAATAGCTTCAACAAAGCATGCTTTGGAAAGGCGGCCTTTCTAGTAATTAGGATTATTTATAAAAAGCACTGAGGCATTAAAGAAAGTTCATTACCCAAACCATTACTGCACTGTGGACCAGAACCAGCAGATGAAATAGCTTTTTCAAGTAGCAGATTATTAGTGTCTAGAGAACCTGAAAACCTGGCAGTGAGAGAGGCTAAAAAGAGGAACGTTGTTGTTTATGATGGGGTATAAGCAATGAGGAGAGCTTAGGGGGTTCTGTGTGCATCCTTTAGTACTGTGTTGTGCAGAACCTCAGACTGGAAACCTGTGCTGCTTGCTAGGACATTTTCACATTATTTTTTATCGTGGTGGTGGGGTTGTGTGTCGCCCTGCCTCTCCCTACTTAGCAGTAGTCTGGAGAAAAACCACAACGTCCTATTACTAATTCATTTTCCATATGCTGCCTGTGCCGGCTGTTTTCTACACGTCACTTCTTTCTTTTTTTCCCCATTTAGCTTTGTAAGAGCTACAGCTGAAACAGAGCTATTCCTCAGAGTTTGCCAGTCCAAGTTGTTCTACAGCTGTCTAGGGATGCTGAAAGAGGGGAGGCTGTTTTCCACCTACTCAAAACAGTTCAGAAGTTGTGCCCTACGATAAACTCAGTACAGCTCATCCGTTTGCAAAGGAGACTTGTGTAGTTTATTAGATCTTGCAGCTGACTGGAAAGCCCTCCCAGCAGTGCAGTGGTTACAGGCACTGACAGGTTGTGGTCAAGCTTGGCCTCGCTGGCTCTACTTTGAAAGCGCTGTTGGGGTCATGGCCACGTCATTCAGTATTTGTCGTATTTTCTCACAAAGCTTTAAAATTCATAGCAGTGTGGTGAGAATCATGTGCAGAGAGGTTTTGTGTGAAGGCTCATGTTATTACTGTTTTCTTCTGGCCGGGTGCATCCGAAGTGTTAAGACTGTGAAACTTTTGTCTAATGCTTCCTCTAATATTACTTTCAAGCCCTTTGCTCTAACGTTCTGTCTTCTGTGACTGTAGGTTTCTAACAGGGCTTCATTGTACATGTGCAGAACTCCATGTATGTCCCTTTAAATATTTTGACATCTCTCTGTGACAAATTGTTGCTACTTAGAAAAAGAAATAAGAAACATTAGCAGTTTTCATTCTTCCATTTCAAATAAAAGTACTTCTCTAATCTTTGGTGGTATCAGCTGTTGACAGATACCAGTGTTGAGCAACAGGATATATACAGGAAAGAGGTTAAAATATTTTTCTGCCCTACTGACTTTTGAATTAGATATGAAACAAATTACAATTTCATCCTTTCCATAATAAAGAAAAGATCTTAAATGCAGAGTGATGGAATAAACAGCAGCGCTGTTACTTCCAAACAGGTGACGGTGTTGAAATTTTAATTCCATTAAATTTTGTGCTCTGGAGATGCAGCTTGTACTTTCAGCCATTTGTCTAGCCACGTAAACTGGAATGTGTTCAACATGCTTGCCAAGAACAAATCCACTGGAAGGAATGTTATACTTTGACCCAAGTTCAAGAAATTCTAAAGCAACAAAAGATAAATATTTCTGAAGACTTATTTAATGTTCAGCTTAGCTGTTTCACTTTTTTCCCTCCCTGTGATCTGATAGACACTTGCTTTATAGCATGCACATACAAATTTTCTATATATTTCTGCTTTCCTCTATTTTAGTATGACTGCTGTTTTTTCCCTTGGTGTTTGTCCTTTGCAAAAAGTTAATGTGTAGAATCCTGTAGCAACAATTAATTTAAACCCAGTTTAATGAGAATTTATTTTTGTTTTGATTACCCACACTTCCAAGCAAATGGTAGAAAATTCAAGAAAGTTAACTCTTTTACACAGATGTGCTTACATTCTGTGTTTACTATTTTTGAAAAACTTTTTCAATAAGGTGTGGGGAGTATTTTGAGCATGAACATGTTTGGATCTTTCCTCAGAACTTGAATTTATTTTTTGCTCTCTCTCTCAGGTCCAGCACAATTGCTGAAGACCAGTTTTAGTGTGCTGACCATGGATTTGACAGGGGATGATAGCTGGGCATCCACATTGGTGAAAGCTTTCTTGCTGAATACAAAGAAGGTTTTGACTTTCCTCTGAGAGTTGGACAGAGCTCCTGTTGAGAGCTGCTTGTTTTTCTTCTTGGACAGACCACAAGATGTGATGTAACAGGCTGATTTGTGGTTAATAGCACTGGGTGAGATTGGAGCCTGGAGTATCAGCTTGATGCAAGAAATGAGCTAATGGATCCAATTTCTATATAATAAACTTAGTTGTTCTTGGAGTGCTACATAATTTGGTTGCTTTGATAATAAGCTGAAATTAATTTTATTATTCATTAAAAATAAATGAAGTTTTCTGCGTAAGTTCATAGCAACGCTTGCAGCTCTTGCTGCCACAGATACCCTGTGCCCTAAAGAAGGGGGAGAGCGTTACCAGAAGCACACACGGGATTGCTGTGTGGGAACCAAGGTCGTTTTGCTCATGACTCTGGAGATCATCCAGGTGATCTCAAAAGGGTGAGTTGCCCTTCAGAGGACAGATACCAAATGTGAAATTGAGAATGACATAAGAGGATGTCGTATATTAGCCTTTGACTGAGGAGAGTTGCGAGGAGGGGAAGAGAAAAATATATTTACTTTATCCACAGTAGAAATATGATAAAACTTACTGGCCATGAGTCCTATTTTTAAAAGTCATTAAAATTAATGAAGTAGCTTAAAGGTTTGTTTGTGCAGTGAACTTCAGGGACTCCTGAGGCCATGAAAGCATGTCTCATGGATACTTTTTTCACTGGTTTTAGGGATTTTGTAGATGATGACTGGGGCGCTCAGCCTCTGTAAGTTACTTTCTTGCAAAAAAAAAAACCAAACCCAACCAAAACCCAGAAAAAACCAAGAACTATTTCTTAATCTCTCGGTCAGCATGCTGACATTCTAAAATATTCCTTTCAGTAAGAAAATGCTATTTTGGGCATATGCTTTTAATGCAGCAGCAAGAGGAAGGTTATTAATATTCCCTGTACTTTGACTGTAAATGGCTGTAAAAATGTACACTTCTTTTGCCTGTTCAAGGTCAGGAACATTTTTGATTTTCTGAAGTTCATTGAAGTTCTGTTCCTAGTCTTAACATCCATTCAGGTTATTGAAATAAGGTCAGGTTTGTGATTATGTTCTTTAGTGCATTGCCAGGAGTGTTTCTAATCAATAAACAGTATATGTACCATAAGGATATCGATACATAAGGATTTTTCCATATGGATTTTCCTCTAATCCTTTCTCCCTTTGTCTGTTCTGGTCTCCCCTTTTTTACTCTTTCCTCCCTGAAATATCACAGTAAGCAAACAGCATGAAAGGAAGAACATCAGATGGTTTAATTTCTGTAGGACTGAACCACAGCAAGGGGTGTGCTAGGTAGAAAACTGGAAACATTTCAGGGTGCTCTGTGAAAGCACAGACCCACGTGAGGGAATTAAGGTGGGATGCCACCCAAATTGTTTCTAAGTGGGGGAATTTATTTTTGAAAGTGAAGGCAAGCTGCTTGCTCAAGATGAAAATTTGCTTGTTTTTATGGCAGCTTATCAGAGACTGCTTTCCCTTCCTTCAGCTTGCATCCCACCACCTCCTGCCAATTTGTACTACATGCACATGCACAAAAGCAAACATGCCTCCCCAACCTAAAAAAACCCCAAACCTGGAGTATTTATACTCTTACTCACCCTCAGTCCATCTGTCCTGCTGCTTCTGTTGTGACCCAGTGTTGTTTTGCTTTTCTCACTTCATGGGATTACATCCCAAATTGCCACTTCAGGCAGAGTACATGGCGCCACATCAGCTGTAGATGGGTGGTGAGCGAGAAGACACAGTGACATCTGTCAGCTAGAAGAGAATGGGTTGGCAGAAACACTGCTGAAAATAAAATTGAGCAGCAGAAGGAACAGCAAAACTAAGACTCCATAATACAGTTAAAGGAAATGGTTTCATGCATTTATTTTCTATATTAAGGAACATAAATCATAAAATGTGTAGTTAGTGAAAGTGTGCATAAGTCTGGTAATAGTTGCATGATATTTTCAGCTGCCTCTTCTTCCTGAGGAGCCTGTGAGGTGTGTAGGGAATATGTGCAGCTTCAACCAGTTGGAGGCCCTCACCTAGAGCTGGGACCTGCAGATCTGAGTTAGTATTATCAGCTTTGCTGGCATGCTTCTGCTCCTTCCAGGACATTCTATCACCTTTTCTATCAGACTTTGACATTTTATTGGACTGATCACAACTGAATGAAGAAAGTTTATTTTCATATTAACAAAAATGTTTTGAGGTGGCTTCAAATTTACGACGTGACCTATTGAAATGAATGTTCTTTTGTTCTGTGACCCAGTCAGGCAGGATACAGCCCTTGGCACCCTAACCAGGTGTGGATTCAGCCTTTGGTTGTCTGCTGTCTGATCTGTGCTTTATGCATTTGACATGGTCAGTGGCTGAACTGCAGCTAAACTGCTTCTGAACACTCAGTGTAACTGAGGCCCCTCAATTTCGTTGAGATGATTTAATGTTAGTGGAGTATGTTCCCTGAGTGCATTGGTTAATTAATTGCAGTGTCAGTACTGGAGTCAAAATGTGTGTGGTACGAAGATACTTGACAATGGTATGAGCACACATCGTGTCTAAATGCAAGTAATCTTATCAGAAATCAAGCTTCTTTTTCGCTTCTCTGATCCTTTCTTATCTTCTGCCAACAGAGCATGTGACAGTTCTTTGATTTCACTTGCCTGCATTAAGTAGGAGGCCGTAGCTTATCCCGTTTGTAATGCTGTTGGTTTGAACGCAGGAAAGGTAGATTGAGCCTTCAAAAGGACTAAGGGGAGCCAAGCTCTCACAGTCACAGCACGGACTGCACTGTTTCAGAACACAGATTGGCCAACTGGGGTGGGACATCTGCTGGGACATTCCCGCAGGAATAAACAACTGCAGTACTGGGAAATCCATTAACTGGCGTTCGGTTGGGGGATAGTGCACATCTGTTTAGGCAATGCAGCTGCAGTGGGAGACTGTGGTTAACATCAGCCTGGAATTCTCGTTTATGTATACTGGAAGTTTGTCTGGCTTAAACTCTTAAAATGTAGCAGTCCCAGTTTGGACTCATTATTCCTAGAAAAGAGGTTTCAGAGGATTGCCTATCCCTTTTAGGATGTATTGCATCAGCTTCTGCATGAAGCATGACTCCTGGCATCCTGTAGCAGAGCAGGTCTGGGATATGGCAGGTGTTTCCACTCACCCTGTGTTTGCTGGCTGTAGATCTGCTGTGCTGGCAGGCCACTGGCTTCACACTTGAATTATCGTCAGCTTTTAGGTTAACACGCCCTTGGTAGGGCTGGGGGAGGTTCATATCTTGATGTTTGTCCTTGGCTGGTCTGTAACAACTTGTCCTACAGAATCAAACAGTTGCAAACAGAAGGGCAGCTTGTCCTCTTCAGGAAACAATCTGGAAAATAGGTCAGTATTTTCATTAGGATCCTGGTGTGAGGGGTTTAAAAGCACCTCTTGGAGTTGGTTGTGATACAATAACTGTGCAGAGTCAGGGAGGGTGGCATGAGGCTGCCTCTGAATACACATTGGTTGTGTCTGGATGGATATATGTAAGAGGAGGATGAGAGATGGCTGTGACTGAAGGTTTAGAAGGCTGATGAAACAAAGCAGTTTTAAAAGCAGCTTTAAACTTTATAACAGAACTGGGGGAGATTGATATTCATTGACAATCCATGTTGCTAGAGGCTGGGTTTTACTCATTCCTGATCATTACCATTGCACAGCCAAAGCAATTAGTCTGTAAAAGTCTCATTAGAAATCGTGAGCAGAGGGTCCCACAGAGCTGGTGCCATGGATTTAGCACTGATGGCCATGGGCCTTGACAGGTCTGGCACAGGTGCCTTTTCTTGTTGCTTAGCAGTTCTGTGCCTCCTTTTCAGGTCTTGCTGCTATTAAAAGAAAAGTGGGGTCTTTTTCCAAAATTCAAGGTTGCATCTCAGCGTTGACTAGTAATTGACTATTGAGTAGCTGACAGTTTCGGGACCTCTCCTTTCAACCTGTGCCTGCATTTTCCAGCCCTTGGTTCTTATCTCACGTCTAAGCTGTTTGCTGTAACAAGAGGCACCTGGTACCCAGCTCTAGCTCTTACAGTTATTCCTGGAATAATTTCTTAAGCGTAAAAGGTCAGATATTGGGACTAGCACATTTGGCATGGAATGCAGACCTTTTCCCTGCAGTGGTGTTGTGGTTTTAGTAGAAGGGAGGGGGCCATAAAGATGGCTCTGAAGATGATAGACATGTCACTGGCCATGTTTGGGCCAATTAGAAAGGTTAGTTACGCCTCTGTGATGACATATTTAAGGAAAAATCAAAACAAAATGCACACACACGCAGCTGCTTTTAGTTAGAGAAGGAGGAGGATGTGAGAACATGTGAGGGAAAACAACATGGAGGCACCAAGGTCAGTGAAGAAGGAGGGAGAGGAGGTGCTCCAGGCTCTGGAGCTGAGATTCCTCTGCAGGCCGTGGTGAGCCCATGGTGAGGCAGGGTGTCCCCCCTGCAGTCCATGGGGGTCCATGAGAGATGCAGAGCCACCTGCAGTCCGTGGGTGAGGTGCCAACATTAGAGCGGGAGATGTC
>VYZT01057589.1:0-12977 GCA_013400735.1 Pomatostomus ruficeps | reverse complement strand
TTTTTCCCCTCTCCTTCCCTCATCTGCCCAGCTGTGGCAGGGGAGGGAACGAGTGAGTGGCTGCCGTGGGTGCCTGGCACTTAGCCAGGATCAAAACCACGACAAGTGGCAATACAATTTTTACTGAGCCTGTGGTACTAAAATGCATATATATTATTTACTAGTCACGATGTATAAGGTTGCTTATGTTTGCATTTGTAACAAACTAATAATTAAATACCACTCAAGCTGCTGTTTTTGTGGGAGCAAAAGCTTCTGTTCTGGCTACAGACAATTAAGGTTTTAGAGCTATGTAGCTGCTGATGAACGGTGCATTCATCTGATGAACAGTTTAATCCTGAGTATCCTGAGGATAGTGGTGTTCCAAGCTTACCCTAAGTACCGTTTCTAATATATGTACAGATTGGACAGAATATCAAGCTGTGTATGTGTACATACTTATAAAGAGACTTTGCTTAATCTCTTGTAGATGATTAATTCTCCTTCTTAAAAGTGAAGAGGAATACGTGGATATGTGTCGCCAAAATCTGTTCACATGAAGATAAACTGTTTGTACTCTATTTTAAGCATTTAAAAAAACAAAAAAAGAAAACCAGAGTAAAATCTTAAAATGCTGAGAAACGTGTGGTTTGCACCCCTGATGTACAGATCACTTTAGCATTGGGATAATTGTCTGAGATGATTCTTAATAGTGTGAGGTTTCTTTTGTAGCAATGACATCAGCATGGTAATGCTATCCTCTCTATCTGGTGAATTGACCAGCTGTTGAACAGGGGCTTATTAAATACAGAACAGAAGAAATGTGTTTCTAATGAAGCTATATAATAGCACTTTCAGTATTTTAAAATTCTTATGCCTGTGTAAATGGGTGTAAGGTTAGCCCTATTTCAAAGAAATATGCGAATCATTTTTGTTCAGAGAAGGGGCAGTTGTATTGTAAATTGTGGTATGTTTTTCACAGAAGATGTAACTAGTCTGTTTAAAAACAACCCCAAAAAACCAAACAACACCCTGCCTTCCACCCCCCAGTATGTTGTTTCAGTTATGGTGGGATTTTGGCTGGTTAGAGTAGAATTTGAGAAAGAACATAACAAAGATGCTGTTTATTAGTGGTGTTCTTGCCTCGTATATCCTTTCACTTTCATCCTGTTTTTCACACTTGGTGTTTAGTTTTTGCACATTAGCTCCTCTGACTAAGTCAAGAGGAATTATCTTCCTAACAGCTTTGCAAACAAACTCACAACAATAACATCCAGTTTCCTGAGGGTGCTGGAATTATTTCAAGAGATGACTTAGAGTGGAACCACATCTTTCCAAAACTTAAAAAAGGGGTGGGGAGTGGGTGCAAGAAAAGCACCTGTCATGCTTCAGAGGCACAAACAAATATGGGTTCCCATATCCTCTTTAGATATGTGCATTTAGAGACTAGACTGGGAAAAGGCCTTAGTAATTAACAGGATTACCTCCTTTGGGAACATTTATAAGGCAGGTAGGAGAATAAGGGAAATACACTACCACCTTCAGTTAGGGAATGTCTTACTTGGTATGGGCAGAGAGCTACCTTGTCAGTCAAAATCCATCAGTGATTATAGTAGACAAATGTGTGTTTATTGTTTCAGCTCTTGCTCAGTTCAGTTATTAATTTCCTGTCAAAACAGAAATGCACAGAGACATTTCTGTGCTGCTGTCTTCATGAATTCCACATCACCCCTTGATGTCTTCTGTCCACTGTCCACTTAGGTACCAAATAATGATTCATTACAGGTATGTGGTAATCATTCACTGGGGAATAGTTGTGTTGCAGTCCTTGACAGCTGTCAAATCTAGGATTAAATGTATACCAGAGTCAGTGCAGCTGGCCAGGGGAGCGCTGGGAAGCACAGGGATTCTGCTGTGCATTTTATAAACCTCCACGGCCACCAGCAGTGCTGTAAAGTTAATTAGTTAAGTACACGTTGGGCACTCATCAAGTTGCTGGCCACTGGAATTGCTTGAGGAAAAATAGGGCTGGTTGGTGATGTTTGGGTTTGGGGTTTTCTGTTAAGTTTGTTGAAATAGTGGGGGCCATTCTTCCATCTGTCAATGAATTTTAGTCCTGTCTTATGGCAAAAATGCAATATTTGATGTCTACCTTCTTACAGTTTTTGAGTGGATTTAAGATTTATTTTTCTGTTGATAAGTGGAACAGAAAACCTAACAGCTCTGTTTAAGTAGATCATTCTCTTAGTTCAGTGTCATTACACTGTTTCTTATACCATCCTTGTTAGTGTTCTAGAACTTCAAAAAGAAAACTGTGAAATACTTGCATTTTTAATTTCTGGTTTTAATGTTAATTATGTTCAGAGGTTTTTTTTCCCTAAACAACTAGTCATAAACAATCATTAGCACTTGTCTGTTAAAATACGGTGGTGATAGGTTTACTTTCTTATTCACTCTTTTCTGCTTCACAAACAAGTGATAATTGGGGAAGAAATATTGACTGTTTAACCACAGCTCTTATTGCTGTAGAGGATGCTGTCAGTGTTTACTTGAAATTATGTCACTGAGGGAGTTTATCTTGAATATTCTAGATTTCTTTTCAAAGTGGAGATGTTGTTTTAAACTATGGAATTTTCTATATTTTATCGCACCCAATATTGCAAAAGAATAGTAAAACTTTCAGCTTTTAATGGAATAACAATATTCTGCTATTCAGTCAGCCCAAAAATATCCCAAGGCTATAGTTAAATAAACAGAAAGAAGTAAAACTTCTCCCTGCCTTTTCTTGGAAAATTAACTGAAATTTATGGAGAGCAGCATTAAACAGAGTCCTTCATTTTCTCTGTTGAGACTGTTCATTTTCTTTATTGTGATATTTTCAGTGGGAAAAAAGTCAGCTTGAGGGTTTTACGATGTTTTTCACTGTACTTGCAATAAAGTTCTCTGCCCTATTCTTCCTTAAGCAAAAGATGGCTGCAGATTGTTCTTTTAGCAACGTGAGTGCACGGGACAGTGTCTGCCTTGCCTGCTTTTAGTTTAAGTAATGTGCCTTCTCTTCTACAATCAGCCTTAATCTATGATGTGAAATGTGCACACTCAAGGCATGCCGGAACATAAGTGCTCCAAAGATATTTCTGTCCTGCTGCAGAACTCCTGGTTCAACTGGGAGCAGCAGATCTATAGGGAATTTTAACAAGCTGGGAGCACTGCTAGCAGGCATCTGAGTAATTATCCCATTAAAACAGAGCAACATCTGCATTATCTGTGCAAGCGCAGAATGGGAGGGAACATTATGTTCTCTAATCCTGTCTGGGAGCATTATGAAGTTAAAAGGACAACATTTTACCAAATCTGTGCTCTAACATGATAGGTTACACTTAATTACCTTTTAATTACCTCCCTTCTAGTTGGACTTTAAGCTAAGGACCCTGCCTCTCACTCTCATCGCAGGCCATCTCTTACCTCTAGATTGTTAATGCCATTTTATAATTGAGTTTACCTTGGAAAGTTGCTCCTACTGTGTCTTGAAGGCCTTTATTACAATTCTTTTTCCCTTGTGTATGAAAAGCTCTGGAATGTTCGTTGATGTACAAAAGACGTCTTGCAGCATTCAGAAGTTTGTGTTTCCGATGCAGTTGCAGAGAGCAAACTCATAGGAGTCTGTTTTATGGATAAGGAGTAACCATGCACGGCAGAGGCCACACAGGAGCAGGAGATTATTCCAGCCTCCCGACTGCTTGCAGTGGAAGCCAGGAGAGTGTATTGGCTTAAATAATGTAGATTTCTTTTTTCCTCTTTACCCCTGAGGGAGTCTGATTTCCTGATCACCTATCTAGCCATATGCTGCAGCTCTTGCCAGGAACTCCAAGCAGTGTAACTGCCAGCTAAAATTACTTGTTTTCTGAGAACTGAATTACATCGAGAATTGTCTTAAATTGCTGCACTGGCAACATCGTGAAGTTTTGCGTACACACACAAAAATAAATATGTAACAGCAGCCTTACTTTGAAATACAGCTTAGAAAACCCTTCAGGCAGGGAATTTGATCCAGATCCTGTGAGGTGTTCTCCACCTGCTTGGGCGCATTGCTCCTGCTTTGTTGTCTTTACAGTGCTTTTCTCAGCTTTTTTTTTGCTCTGGCTACTACAGTCCAATGATGAGACATGCAAATTGAACATTTACAGAGCAAGCATATTGTCTATTCCTAGTTTGTACCACTTGGAGGGAAGACCTAGCGTGGCTGGTTAAAAACTTCAGGTGTGCTAACTCTGCTTTTTTTCTCTTCTCTTGCAACAGGATGGAACTGAAATACGGATATATGTTGACAAAGGAGTTGGAATAAGACTGAGTCCTGCTCTGTGATATTTATGTACCTGGACCATGAACTTGCTGTTTGGCTTCATGCTTTAGGAACCTTTGTAGAAGCCGTGTGAAGCTGTTGGGAATCATGGCATTCTCTCCATGGAAGCTGTCTTCTCAGAAACTTGGCTTTTTCCTGGTGACTTTTGGTTTTATTTGGGGAATGATGCTTCTGCATTTTACTATTCAGCAGCAAACACAACACGAAAGCAGTTCAGTCCTGCGGGAGCAAATTTTGGATCTCAGCAAAAGATATATCAAAGCATTAGCTGAAGAAAATAAAAATGTGGTTGATGGGCCTTATGTTGGGACAGTGACAGCATACGGTAAGTGTGCTCTCTGGATTATTTGATAATCTGATTAAGGCTTTTTCCTCAATTGTCCAAACATTTTCTTTCATAATGCTGCTCAATTGGCAGTACTTTACCCTGTGCGCTTTCTGTACAGATGGAGAAAATGGTCCCTTGTAAGTATGAAGTGGGACAAATTACACATTTCCAATCACTTGGAAATGAAGCTGTCTGCTAATTTTTATTACATCTGTCTAGTCGTTCTATCTAGTATGCCTTAGGTTATTTGTTAGACTCAGTTTTAAAAAACTGTTTCAGTGTTTCTGAGAAACTTGGGAGGCTTTTCAGTTTTCGTTTCATTGATCTAACAAATTCCCTGTGGAAAAACTTGCCTTAGTTATAAAATGGAGACCTGCTATATTTATTTCTTCTTCTTTCCCATTTCACTTCTTTGTTAATTTACTTAATGTTAAAGTTTATTTATCTGAAATAAATTAAGGTTAAGTATATCCTATTTGCCTCAGGGCAGAAAACTCTGAGTTTTAGTGCTTTGTTTGGCAGTAGGTTTTAATGCTTACTCTCTTCCAGTTTGTACGTGAGAGTTAAGTTTTTGTGCATGTGTCAGACAAAGCAAGCAGAAAAGAACGAAGCATATTACCAGAAAATATTACTAAAATAAAAATATAATCAAATTTCAGGTTAGGTGTGGTTCCTTTTCATTCTGTTAAGATCACATAATACACCTTATTTGTTTAGCAGTTTTTAGACTCACTTTCTTTCCTGCTTACCTACGCACTTTCAGACTGTCTGGAAAACTAATTAGTCATCTAGATTTGCTTTCTTTTATAGTAGTCTTAATATTCAGCTCTGAAGAAATTGGATAGATAGTTTTTTGTATGCTTAGACAAAGAATATAGACTAGGATGCAACAGATAGATGTAATAGCTGCAGTGTTTTCTTTGAATACTCTTTGCTTTGTGGTGCATGGAGTGAAAATATCCTGCTGCAAGGTTCTCTCTGTGCCCTGTTTCTGTCACTGCTTTTTCCTCTAAAAAGCAGATTTTTGAGTTTGTGGGCATTTGCTTGCCTGTAAGCCTGAGATTATTATGCCCAACGTAGCTAACAATTATATTGCTTCATTGCTTGAACAACAACCTGCCCTTGTTCTGTAACTCCAGGTTCATGGCTGCCTGTTGAACTGTACTGGAATTGCAGCCTTATAAAGCAGCACAAGCAAAGCAGAGTGGTACGAGGTCAATATTTGGGTTGAGGATCTCTGAGCAAGTAGAGATCCCTGGAGGGTTGTGTGATTAGGCTCAAAATAAAACTTTATCTGCTCTATAGCCACCACCAGTGTCCTGTTGCTGTGCATGGGTGTTTGATGGTAGGTGAATTGAATGAGAAAATAGACAATAAACCCCAAGCAATCAGGTTCCAGATATTGAAGGTAACTGCACTAATATGGGTACAGGACATCCATAAGCTGAGTTCCCCCGGCAGCTTGTTGCCTGTGGCATTAATTTCCTGTTCCAAATCCCGCTGAGGAATAAGCTGACCTGCCTCCAAACAGCGGTCAGGCTCCCGAGGAGAAGCTAAACTGCACTTGGAAGCAGGTGAAATACCTTTGTAACACTTCTGGGAAGGGAGAGCTTAGGTTTGAGTAGAAATTTCAAGTCCATGACCGAGAAGATTTTTAAGATTAAAGACTTAAATTTTAAGTTTGGCCAGGTGTTTTCAACAAAGTAGTTTGGAAAGATGGAAAATAATGGTAATGTAGTTCTTTAAAATATTACAGGGAAAAGCACTATGGTGAGTGAATAACACCATATTAAAGAATACTTTATAAAACTGAGTAAGGTAATTACTCAATAAGTAAGTTAATTTGTCCTGTTTAGTATGCCAAATGACTTCTTGCCAGCAAATAATCAGGTTAGCTTTTCAGAAATAAACACATTAATGACTGATGTTAATAATAATTGGTAGAGGTTTCATCAATATTCTGGGAAAATTAATGCTCTTGCTTATTTAGTCTTTTTATTTTTCTTAATGTTATTTATCTTATTGCTTTAAGTGAACACAGTCTTGATTTCCATGTTCAAGAATAAATTTAATATTTGCTGGATTTGGCTGCTTTTACCCACCTGAAAGGTTTTCGATCATTCCTTAATTGTGGTTGCACAGCTTGTTTACTTTCTCACTGTTTCTTTCTATCATGTATTCACCTGTCAGGAAGGTGGATCAAACATTTTCCTTTTAACAGTTATAGTTCAGATATACACAGTGAATATTAGATTTTTCTTTATAACAGCAAACAGTTGTTTTACAAAACTTCTATGAATCCGTGCTTCTGCCCTCCCCTTCTCAAACTAGCCTCCACCTGCCTTTTTGTTCTGACAAGCTGTCTCATATCAGTGTTTTGGTATCAGAATTAAAAAATAGTAACTTTGAACCTTTTTTCTCTTTAAGATCTGTGTATGCTTTTTTGTATACTACGTTTCTGCCTCACTGTTTCCTGAATTATTTTTACGACTTTTTGTCGCAGATTTTTTCCTCCTTCTGTACTGTGGTTTTGTTCATTTTGAGTCCATAGTTTCCTTTTCTTCTGCACTCCATGCCATTAAATTACTTCAGGACCCCTTTTAAAATAGCCCAGATGTGTGAACTGAAGATGTGCTTCAGATTCCACCTTCTGATCTTTACAGCACAAAGGAAAACAGAGTTTAATGAGAAAGGCTTCATGGCACCATGGAATAAATATAACTCTCATTTGGAGAAAAGAATTATGAGCTTTCTAAAGTAATAGCATTTTCTTATTTAGTCTCTCATTTGCACAAGAATTGAGATAGTCATGGGAAAAATAAAAAAAAGCACAGAATGAATGTGGCAAAATTACAACTGATGTACCAATACATATGCAATTATTTTATGTAATTAAATGGAAAAATAATGTAAATTCCTCATACCAAATCTTTACGAGGGTAAATGAACAAAGGACAATAGTTTCATCTTCTTTGGCTTGTTGCCATTATAATTATACAGTTTAGTCTGATAGTGGTCTAGTGTTCTCCTCTTGCCCACAGGTTTTTTAGCTTCCCAGACTGTCTTGTGTTCCTTCAAGGAATCTGAACAAAATAAAAGCAAGGAAAAAAATATCAGAGAACTCCTTCCCTGTAGTCATTTGATTTGCAAATTCCTATTATTGTTCATTGCTGTCCACGCCAAGGAAGTGCAGTGTCAGACCAGAGACAATCACCAACAGACTGAAGAAAGGAAACATGATTTTTGGTGTTTTGTGAATATGAACAGAAAGGTTGAACTTAACTTTTTTAAAAATTATTACTTATTTTTTATTTGCCAGTGCAGAAGCTGGTTCTGTGGAGGAGGTGCAGGAGAAGATTTTTGTACTGGCTCAGAGCCCTTCCTTTTGGGAAGGGGATTTTTGTTCCCAGGTGGCTGAGTATCTAACAGACTGTTCCTCTGATGGTACTTGAATACGGATTTAGGTTTAGACTCATTATTATTTAAGCAGCTTCTTATTACTTGAGCCATTGCAAAACAATGTGGATATCTATATGAGCTTCAGTGTGCTTTGTAGAATAGACAGGCTGGCAATTCCCATGGCCAAGGAAACTTGGATCTGAGTCTGAACAAAGTAAGGAACATGAGTGCACAGACTGGTAACGGCAAAGATTTACTCTGTGAAGGTGTGTGTCTATATAGATCTCCAGTCTCACTCTTGTATCTGCTTTTTGATTCTGTCTGATAAGTGTGTCTTGCATTATTAAGCAGTTTAACTTTTCATTTTCATTTGCAGATTTGAAGAAGACCCTTGCTGTCCTGTTGGATAATATCTTGCAGCGCATTGGGAAGCTGGAGTCCAAGGTGGAAAATCTTGTACTTAATGGAACAGGAGCAAACTCGACCAACAATACTACCACTTCTGCTCCCAGCTTAGGAGCAGCTGAAAAGCTTAATGTAGCAGGTGTGTATGTATAACTACTAAAATTATTTATGGGCTGTTTAATCTGTACTTTTTCTCTCTTGATCATAACATGCTTTTCAGTGTTAGATATTTGGAATGTCTTAGAAAACAAAATTCAAAGCCTAGCCTTTATCAATGACAATCTGAAGTCCAAGCTCAGAGGAAGATCATTCTTCTGTGGTAACTTGAACACATTAGAAAACCAAATTCTCTGCTAAAAGGAGTCATCTACCTGTTTATGATGCCATTTTGGTTTTTTGCCTTTTTTTCTTTTATATATTCTCTGTATTCTCGACACATCTATTTGGAGCTCTGTGGCTTATTATTGCATTAGTGGCTGGTTTTCCCAGGAGTTTTCCATGCCCTTTCCCTGGGCAGAAAGACAAAACAAATTCCAGAACCCCTGTGCTATCTTGGTTCTCCCTGGCTACCAAGGTCTGTGAGACATTTTCATCAACAAAGTACAGCCAGGACCAAGGTGGGGGGGCTCCAGAGAAGGGGCTTGACCTGGGAGAAACTTGCATCACCAATTGTGCTCCTAATTGGTGGTTTTTTGTCAATTATGCTAATTTACCAAATTTATAAAATTATATGTACCCCTGTTGGGGGGTGCTTTTGGGGATTCACTTCCATAACTGCCCCTGGGGGGCCTCCGAATAAAGATCCACTTTTATATTACCTCCTACACTAAAACTATCTTGAGTTTCATTTCCAGGTTGGGAAAAAGGCAACATTTATCGTAGATGTTTCTGTGCTTTAAATGGTTGCACTTTAGAGTGATGTAGCTGGGGAGATATTTTTTTTTCTAAGCCTGACTATTTGGGTTGGTATCAGCCTTCTCTGCTATTCTACCATGTGCATTTTATTGGTTATTGACTGAAAGAAAGCATTTATTATATTTGTTGGTCATGATTTAAAAATATCTTTCCCTGGCTTTTAGGATTTTACACAGAGAGATCACCTACCTGGTAACTTCAGTTAAAATAAAAACATGCTTTGAGATGACATTTGAAGTCAGTAATTTTGTCTTCAATGAATGGACTTTTTTGTTCTGCCACCAAGTCGACAGATACTGGCAGTCCTGAGTCATAGGGAGGTCTAAGTCTAATGATCTTTGCAGTCCCAAAAGGAGAACAGAGCAGAAGAGTTAAGGCAGCTTGGCAAATAAGTTGATAACTGTGCTCCTACATCTTGTCTGTGCTTGGGTTTCCTGCAAAAATTAATACTTCTGTTATGCAGGTGTTACTTGCTTAAATTCTCAAAATAGAGAAGCAAATGCTAGGTAGGGAAATACCTCTGGAACAAGTGTAGGAAAGCAGATTTGCAAGTGATTGCTGATGACAGTCTGGCAGCAGAGTTGCTCTCAGCTGCTCACTCCTAACTGCATTTGTCTGTACCAAGGTGTTGAAGTCATGTTACCTTTTGGTCAGACAGAGCTTTGCCACATAGTAAAAATATGCTGGTAGGCATTTACAGCTGCCCTGTGCATGTGTGTGTTACTACAGCTTGCCTTGGGGTACCTTTCCCTCACCCCATCTGCCTTGTCTCAGTTAAACTGGAGGCAGGTCAGGAACAAGCAGCTGACGAGGTGCAGCGCCTGCAGGGTGCTGACAGGGTGAGCCATGGTCCCGCCACAAGGAAAAGCTTCCACTGAGATGGAAAGTGAGCGAGTACAGCATTGTTGGAGAGTCTGGGCCATAGTGCAATTGAAAAACATCCCTGTATGTTTTCTTTTAGTAGCTGGCCAAAAGAGGCTTGATGCTGTTATTTCCTTTGATTTACAGATAATTGGAACATGCATACTCATGTTGTTGCTTTAAAATTTACAGGTGAAGGTTCATTGTTCTTACCTGAATAGGAAACATCTTTCATCAGTTCTTAGGGAGATTTGAATGTTGTTTATTATTCTTGGAGTGGGCTAGATTCACAATTTTGGTATTCAGGAGCAGCATTGAAGGAGCCTGGTAAGAGTTTGCAGTGTTTGCATTACTTTGTGCTGCCTCAGGCTTGCTCTGTGGCAAACACAATTCGTCTTATTAGAGCTGCAGGTTTTTTACCTTTGACTCTTGGTACACAGAGTTTAAAAAGCAACCATTAAACAGCAGCAAGAGGAAAAACCTTCAGGTAACAGTTTCGTAAGGTTCGATTAATGTACGGTGCTGATGAGTGGCTAATGTCACTGCTCAGGTACCTCCGGGCGGGATAGTACAGAGTTTAGAGCAGAGCTTGAAGCTAATCCCTGTGTTAAGTGCCTGCTCTTCATCCATTTGAAGCCATCAGTGGCAATTACTCAGATCAGAGGCAGCCAAATGGAAATGAAAAACTTGTTTCTACTTCTTCCTTCGTGGCAGTTGCCTCACAACACACTCTGGAAGCCATATGATTCCAGCATAATTGTAATATAAATATCTTCTCTGTTAGGAAGGAATTGTTCAGAAAATAAGCTAGGTGAGGACATTGTGATTACAATACCAGTGTTGGTTTTGTCTGTAATATTTCAACAACATCCCTTTTGTATTGTGTTAGAGCAATTGAGGTAATCTGAAAATTGTGGTGGAGGCATTTTGTTACCCAACAGTTTGTCATTTTACTGGAGTTGAGACATGTATGTATAAATACAGATGATACTTTTCTTTATAACATTCAGCTGTTACACTGTGATCATAAAGTAAGCTTATTAGGATTACCCTTCCTCTCTTTACCAGCTGTAATGCCGACTTTAGACAAATTCATGTTAGCTATTGTTAATAATTTTGCACTTTCTGTCTGGACAACCACAGTGTTTGTGGAGCATTTGATTTACATCATGTTTAATAATTTTGGTAATTTTTTAAAAAGGCTTATTGAGTTTAATTTTTTTTTTTTTTTTGCCTAAGAGTTGCTTCTTAAAACTCTGAAGTAAATTAAGCATTTTATAGCCTCATTTGTCAGTGAAACAGTGCAGTGTCATTAATAGGTTTTCCTACAAGAGTCTTGCTTCCTGCAGAGCTACGTCATCCATTTATTTTTTTTGGATTGAGATTTCACAGTACACTGAGACCTCTGACTCTATAATTTGTACAGCCATTCCCGTTTACCTGTGGAAAGCTTTTCTGAAGTGAGTGAGGCTTCGTGTTCACCCTGCAATTGACACTGCTTGTAAACCTTGGTAGTAAAGAGTGGAGACACAAATCATCCTGAGATCTGCATTTTGTCCTCACTGACCTTGTGTAAAGGTTATTGGAGTGGAAAGAAATAAGACAGAAAGACAAGAAGGTGCTTATGCTGTGTTTACCCTCACTGCTGATTATGACAAGTTCAAGAGCAAAACATAGTCTTTTTCTTACAATTTAAAACTGACTATGATGGCAGGCTAGACTGGTCAATCTGAATATACTGTAAGCTTTTCTTTATTGTGTATTTTAAGTATTGATAAGACTTCCATGGAAAAAAATTACTATTCATCTGCAAACTAGGAGGAATGGAGATTATGATGATTAATCAACATTTCTCCTGAGGCCTCTTTGCAAGTACAGAAGTTAACAAATATCAAAGATTATTTTTCTTTTTTTTTTTTTAAACAGTGTTCAACAAGACAGAATGTACTAAGGTGGGCACGCAAAGTCTGGGGAGCTCCAGTGTTGGGCCAGGACATGTAAACCTGGAGTTTATAATCCTTTATAAATTACTTCCTGGAGGAGTGAGTGATAACTTCTCTGAAGGAGCTGAACAGCAGAAGAAAAAGGAAGCACTAGCATGAGAAATAATCAAGTTGTTTAGCAGTTTGGAAAAAATACCTAGCTTTGTTTCAAGTTATGAAACAAAGTCTTTTTCTTTTTAAGCTGTTCCACATCTGGCTATCAAGTGTGGTGTAGAACTGAGGCAGCAGTGGTGAAATCTGCCGTGGAAACATCACTCTGTGGTGATGCAGAGAGTTTTTGGCAGATAAAGGGATCTGAGGAAAATCCATCTGGATTAGGCTGTTTCATGATAAGAAAGTCATAACGGTAGTAGGAATTATTGAGGATTTAGCAAAGACTGTAACTTAACTGTCTCTGAAGTAGGTGAACTTGAACTTTCTTTTGATTCTATCTTGAGTTTGATCGCAGGGCTGGAACTCTCCTAATGCAGACAAGCTGAGAGACTGAGGCTGTTCAGCCTGGAGAAGGGAAGGCTCTGGGGAGACCCTAGAGCCCCTTCCAGCACCTGAAGGGGGCCACAAGGGAGCTGGGGAGGGATTTGTCACAAGGGCATGGAGTGACAGGACTAGAGTGAATGGCCTTAAGATGAAGATCGAGATTAGATATTAACAAAAAATTCTTTGAATGGTGAGGCACTGGCACAATTTTTCCATAAAGATTGTGAACTCCTCATCCCTGGAAGTGTTC
>VYZT01057588.1:65656-75659 GCA_013400735.1 Pomatostomus ruficeps | reverse complement strand
AAAAATCACCCCAGGACAATACCTTAAGGTTTTTTTTATTCATGAATGCTATTTACTGCAGTGCCAACATCTTTGGGTGCCCCTAATCCCACCAGAATTTAAAAATAGGGGGGCCTAGCTCAGTGTAACCAGCCAAAGAGTTGATATGATAATTGCTGATAAGAGGCACAAGAGCTGTAAGATCCACCCTTTTGCGGAACTATAGTTCTGCCTTTGGCCATGCACTGATCCATTAATTACTGACAGTCCAAAGAGCTGTATTGAAAATATAGCAGAATTCATAAATTAGATCTCTCCAAGTCAGCACACAATGAGAAAAAACTTCAAGTGATCCAGATGTCATCTTATACAACAAATAACAAAATGAGATTTGTTCTGAGTAGCAGTTTAGCAAACAAGTAATACCAGGGAGCTCAGGAACAAATTCTTGGTTTGTTTGATTTCTACCTTCTCAAAGAGTCCCATGAATACTGGTATGGAGGTGTGCTACTTTGAATCTGGCTTTTTATGTATAATTATCTACTCACTGGATCTAGGCCTCCAAGGTAATGGCCCTAACATCTCAGTCTGCTCCAACAAATGATTATTTCCCAAATAATAATTATATTATGCAAAGTGGAAGAGTTTTTCTGAAATGAAGTATTATATCTCCATTTGGTCAAAAGTGCAAAAGACAAAAAGGTTAAAAGGAAAAATAAGTCCTCTAGATATGAAATGTTATTTTTCTACAGTTTAATTTCCCTGGCATGTGCATACAGTCCTTCAAGAGCCCAACTAAGTCTGGTAGGAACAGTGTCTAACTTTCATCTCCACTGAAAATTTATAACTTTTTCCATTCATGTACCTATATTTAATATACAGTCTTTTCCCAAATGAGTAAATATCACTTGATATATCTGAATAGATGGCAGGTATGTTCTGCTCATTAACTGAATTGTGCATGTTAGAGACCAGCTAATGAATCTGTCTGAGAACTGTGTCTGCTCAGGATCTCATCAATTCTTTGCATAAAAGACCAGTGTAGGAGTTTCATTAATGTCTCTTTAGCTGCTTTTTAATTGGCAATGATGGCACTTTCCTATGATTTTTCAAAAGTTAGTACACAAATAATACAAAATGTTTTTAGTAAAGGATAACAGTGCTTTAGAAAGAAAATCCCCTTGTGCTATAAATATGGTCCTGAGAAATAATTCCCAGCTGGCATTTTTAATGTTTATTTTCTACAGGAGAGACGATGACAGCTATATTCACTCCGAGGAGACTGAATCAGTGCAGAACTCTGCTGGGACCTTTTATCTCAAACTTCCTTTTCATGTTTGTCTTTTTCCTGCACCCTTTTGGAGGCCATCAGACCACTACAGACAATTATTAATGGATATCTTGTGCTTTGCTCATTGAGGAGACTTAAAATGCCTGCTACAGATTTGTAAAGCCAATCTGCTGTATACGAAGGGTGAGGGAATATAGCTTTAACAGTGACTCAGTAGCCCTTCTTTGAATTAGTGTGCTCATGAGAGCTGAAAATTAAACACATGTGCAAAGCCTCCTTTGAACATGTGAGCAAGCCTGGAAACTGGTAATTTTAGCCTCTGAAACACAGGGTTGATGGCCTTTACATAATTGGACCCATGAGACAAACTGCAAAATGTAGCTTGAGGTTCTTCCTCTGGGACTATAGAAAACATCCACCCTGAGAGATTTATTCATAGCCTAAAAAAAAAAATTAAAATTAAATATATATTTATATCCAAGTCCAGCCTAAATATTTCCTAATTTATTTTTCCGAAAAAAATATAAAACTTTGGAAATAAATAACATAAAGAAAAAAATAGCAACACTGCTGAATTTCAGGGATATTTCCCCTTATTTTTGGCAGTTTTGAACAATATGATACACAAAGAGACTCATCTGACAGCTTGCATTTGCCTCAATGATTTCATTAGTTCCTTCACGTTCACCAGTAGATAACCAGAGCTGAACCATGAACAGCAAGGGAAGGAGGTCCCATCAAAACCCATCAAGGTGGGACACCTTTATTAGCAAAGCAATAGCAAGAGGTCATGAGTGTGCAATGAGCCATAGCATTTGGTTGCTAAAAAACCACGCTGTTGAGGAGCAGTGCAGCCAATGGCACAAGCCTTACAGTGTTCCTTAAAAGTGGAATGGAAGAAATTGCCATGGCAAAGGAAGGGAATTCTGTGGCAGTGGGCTAGAGGGAAATCCCCTAGCTGCCACGTTCTAACCCTGTCAATCATAGATTCAGTTCCACCTCTGTTATTTTAATATTCATCATATTGTTTTACTATTCAACAGTTGCCAGAAACTTCTATTGTTCTGTAAAGTTCATAGGCTAATGCAAATATGTTCTGCCCTTGCCCAAGACTCATTGGAAAGCTGTCACTCCATGTCAATTTGTGATTTGCTAAGAACCTTGGACCCACCTTATCACCACTCCCTTCACCTTGTCTATAAAAATCTATGTAAAGACCCTATTGGGGTCTCTCTGGTAGCAAATATCCTGTAGAAAAGGAACATCAATAAAAGTCTAGGTAAGCTACCGAGGGTGCGTCCTCTCCTCTTTATTTCTACCTGCTTCAATTACCATCGGGGTTTTCTGCTCTCACTGCAAAGCACAAGCTAGGTACAGAGATAAGCGAGATAAGATAAGGCTGCTGATAGCGGCAGCCAAAAAGCTTATCTGGCCAAGGCGCTGGATAATGGCAGACTTTGCAGCACCCAAGCAGCCCTGCCAAACCCCCAAGAAGTGTTAGAATTCTGCCATGTGGACATGTTGTGTTACTTTCCAACACGTTGACAGGACAGGGTCCGGCTTTATCGCAATTGTTTTAACTAAAACATTCAGGGAAATTTGTAGCAGACAGAGACAGCTTCATTCCAATTGGAGGAAGATGAATCAGTGGTGCCAACAGTGCCTATTAGGTGTTATCTGTTAGTGCCTCACACTCCTATCTATCATCAGCTTAAGAGATTCAAACGCATGGAATTTGCATCCCTCAAGATGCCTTAGGTACCATATGGCTTCAGTGTCTCACCTTCCACCCCTCCTGCTGAAACTCGACCTACTGACTAACAAAGGATTCATAGAAACACAATGGGGGGAAAAAAAAGAAGAAAAGAAAACCCCCACCCCGTGCAGATGGCCTAATGTAGCCTTTAGGTCAGCAGGAGTCCTGCTAAATGTTCCTATCATTGTTTATACATTTTATATTAGGCAGTCATTGGTAAAAGTAAAAATAATTCTGTGAGCAGGAATCTGGAATTCAGGCTTCCTGTCACCTCTTTGATGAATATCTTAGCAACTAGGCTGGTTTATTTTTAAAATTATTCCAATCCCTGACTTAGCTGGAGTAGAATACTTTGTGTACAATGTACTCCTGCAATGTTCTTCTGGCCAAACAACAGTAATTCGTCTTTAGTCATTAATCAAATTACTCATTTCATATAATGAGGTATTAACTTTGTCAAGTCACTTCTCACACTCCTTTCTCTACCAGGCAAGTAACCAAAATCAAAGCTCCTTTTATGGTCCCAGACATTTCTTGGAACAGCACAGGTGCTATAATAAGTAGAGCTACCTAACTGTTTTAACGATGGGGACTGTTATAGCAAGTTACTAAAGTGAAAGGTTGCTAAGACGTTAAGTTAAGGAAGAAGGAGACATATACCATTAGGGAAAAAATATTCAAAACATTGGCAACATTGTGAAGAAAAATCTACCAGTTCAGTGTGTGTCCATTAAGATGATGGCATCAGCTATATGCATTTTTGTGTATGCTTTCCATTCTGTTTAAATGTTCTTCTCAATATGTCCTTTCATTCAAGCTAAAATGAAAATTTTTTACAGGCAATCTCATTGCACCTGCCAAATGACAGATCACTGAGGAGATGTTCTGATACAGAGTGGCCTCCTTCACCTACCCCTTCTCTCCAGTCCACTTAAGAAATTATGTTCTTCCTTCTCTCTGCAATGCCCTTCTTTTAATACCTTTCCTTTTATTTTCTGTAATGTTCCTCCTTTGTTCGTCCATGGTGGTTCTGAATGCTAATGAGTCCACTTCTGATTTAGCATTTTGTGAGCTCAGTTTGCGAGGAGACTAGAGCAGACATTCTATTTTGAATCCCAGATTAATTAAAGGAGTCTTGCACAAGGGCTCAAGGTCGCTTATTGGGATAAAGAAAAGAAAATATTGGTTCAAAAACTTATAACCAGCAAATGAAATTAGGGTGAAGGTGTCAAAAATGTTGCAGGCAGCTCAGAGATCCTGTAACTTAGGGAGACTAATTTCAGTGTTCATTAGTGCTTGTAAAGTGCACACGGATGGTGGTGATAGGGGAGTACCTATGAGCAGATATTCCCAAACACGTTGCCTAAATGGATGCTGGTTCAGAATGACAACCAATTTCTCTATGTTGAATTAATTTTCTTTTTCTCGGTACGATAATACCTAAAGAAGCCTACACTTTAGCATAGAAATAGTATTACCACAGAAATAGTACTGCCATAAGAGCTGTGTATGTGTAAAAGGGGACCTTTCTGCATGTGCAGGGAAATCTCTGTCTAGGCCAAGCTGGATGGCAAGAAAGGAAAGCATTTTGTTCACCTTTAGATTCTAGGGCCATAGATGAATTGCCTGCAGAATACAAGGCAGAGAGAAGTAGAAAATAACTGTAAAGTCTAGAACGGGTGAAACATTTCCTCTAAAAAAACTTTGTGTCCAGTTGCAAATTTAGAGGCTTTAGAGTTCTGTTTTGCATACTTATTTACTGTGTTCTGGGGAGAATGACCTCACATTTCAACTAGCATGGCTTGGGAGCTAAATGTTTTGTCTTCTTTATAACTGGATGAAAAGAGGACTGTTCATACAATGAATGTAATTCTATTACAGACAACAAAACACCCCCCAAATTCCCCAAATCAAACAACCAACCAACGAACCAAATAAAAAATACCTAAACCCCTAAGCTTTAACCAAAATTTTAAGTTTTGATAAAGAATACATCTTTTTACAAGAATTCTGGCTGCAAAAATATCTTCTGCAGCCACCGGAGAAAGATTTAGACCCAGGATACCATTAGATCAACTCAAAATCTCTCAAAAATGAGGAAACTCATGTTTCTGTTGTTCCTTTAGACATTAGTCTCCTTAGAGGAAGAGTTATGCTGGTTGATATAGCTGTTTATGTTGAACAGTTCTCCTTTGGACTTAATCCTATGACAAATTTAGGACTCTCTAATCTTTTTTATGTATCTGGGAACAAATGAACAGAACATAAAGAACTTCCTTAAACTATATCTGATAGCACAGACTCCAGGAGAATCAGAGTAGCTGCAAGTGCTGCTGCTTTCCTTTCCTTCAAAGGGAAGTTAGGATTTGTAGTTCCCCAAAACAAAATATTGTGGTCAGCCATGACACAATAAATCCAGCAATCAAGAAGCCCATTCATCAAGCAGAGTTCTTACTGAGCTCCTGTCTGCAATCAAGAAAACCAAAGAAGCAAACACAGGACACATAAAGCACTATTACACACTGAAGAGATAAACAGATAATTTCAAATATTGACAGATAAAAGTAAAGCAAAAAGTGACTCCACCCAGTACGTCAAGTCTCATGAACAGGAACTTGTGATTTCTACATGCAGCAGCCAAAGCCTTCACAGCACCCTCATTGCTGAGTCAAACCAATGCCTCCAGACCTGCTCCTGTCAAACTGAAGCTGCTCCCAGTACTGGGAATTGCTGCAGTCATTCCGTTGATTTTATTGATTCTTATTGTCATGGCAAATTTACAATACTCTCCACCACATTCTCACAGATTACAAGATCCGAGATTGGTCTTGGAAAACAGATAAACAGCTTACTTTGCTTCAAATCCCATTTGACTAAGAGAAATCTGAAGGACTTAAGTTCATTCTGACCAGAGATTTCACAGGGACAGAGAGAAATAGAAACCTATCTTCTCAATATAAAACAAAACAAAACAAAACCAGATAGAAAAACACAGTTTTGTAAAGTTACACATTCCCTTTGATTGAATTAAAAAGTTTTGGTTTGAGTATTTTGAAAAGTAAGAGAGGTGGTGAGGAAGCATTCTATTTTATTGAAAAAGACCATAGTTAAGGTATTAATTGCAGAAATTAAAGGTTCAGTTCCTTTGTCTGAATGAGGATACTGAAATTCCCAGTCTCTAATTGGGCAAGGGCTCAGGGTGGGCAGCTCCAGCTGTAGCCCTATCAATTGGCAGTGGCGATGGAACTCTGGAGAAAATATTTTCTCATGTTTGTATTCAAAGAAAAAGTCATGCGGTCATTCTCTCTTGCTCTTTGTCAGTGAATATTTTTGTATTTTATACATAGGAGTATTTCGAAGAGACCTGTTTTGCTCTGCTGCACAGCCTGATGAAGGGTGGTTAGGGAACCTGTCTCAGAGTTTCATAATGATTGTCTATCTGCTTTGCTCAAACCAAGGCTTCCCAGTGCAGGAACAGTGCTCTAACTACCAGGCAAGAGGTAGAGCTGTCATATCTTCTCTTTAATGAGCATTTAAAATACTCTGTTCTGTGCTCCCAGACAAACAAACTGTCACAGAACGTCATTATAACAGTGTAATGAATGTATTTATATGCCAATGTATTTATTCAGAAGGTACCTATCCTACTGAAGAAAAAGGCACTAATCTGCGGTGGCTGCCATGTGAGCTGTAAGGACATTTGCATGAACTGTTCTTTCTCTCCCTGATATATTAACCTCTCCGTTTATAGCACCAAGCATTGTGCTGAGCAGGGACAGCAGTACAGTCCTACCAGGGGGTATGTTCTTAACCTCACCTATTAGCTCAGTAAAGCCCCTCTTTACATACAGCTAAGATAGATGAAAAATACTAAAAGTTTTTGGATCCCATCATTTCATTCTTCTCATTACTATGGGGTGTTGAGGGAAGCACCTTATGCAAATAGTATGTAAGTACAATCAAGTGTCTGCTAGTTCAGGCATCAAATACTCTTCACAACTACAGAATGGTCCCAAGCAGAATGTTGCTGCTGAGTCAGAAGCTGTTCATCCACTGTTAGCTGGACACATGGCAGGTTAAAGCTCAGCTCAGATCCCTGCCTCGTTCTCTTCCAGTGCAGACTACACACCAACGATCCAGCAGAACAAGAGCCTTTCCTGGCATGTCTGCATGTCGTGCTTCAGGGAGTTCCCAGCAACCACAGCTCACAGCTGCTGCTTTTGTCTTTTCAGTTTTCATTTTTACTCATTTTCAGGGCATTACAAGACTTACTCATTTTCTTTCAGCAGCTGAACTACTGTAAATGTTCTGAAGAATTTAATAACCTATGAAGCATTCTCAGAAACCACCAGCCAAGTACCATATATTGCAGACTCCCAGAGTTTTCATCTATAGCACAGAGCAAATGCTCAGGATGACAAAACCTGGACTCATTGGACCTTTCTGTATGTGCTGCACTATGACAGATTGATTTTTGACATTAAATAGGAAGAAAGAAATCCAAAAAACCTCACACGTGGTCATAGCCTGAGTTTTTGCTGCAGCAAATTCATATCAGCTATAGTTTGAAAGATGGAGGGGCAATAAAAATTCAGAAAGAAAACCTGAAGAGTGAACTGCAGTTTAATTTATCTTTATGCAATCCATTTGTGGCAGAGATCTAAATGATAACATTATTTTTTCCTTTCTAGATGCAGTACTGTAAGCAGACTTCTGATGCTTATGGCTCATCTATAAAAATAGCATTTTGAGTATTGAGAAGTTTGGGGTCAAACTTTTGATTCCTGCACCACTTGCACTTCTGCTTACACTTTCTTTTATATTTCACTCTTTAAAACTTTGATCCTCCCTTCTCCCAATTTTAGAGCTTGTTTCAATGCTGTTTACTGGTGTTCTGGAGATCCAGCTATCCTGAGATGCATGTAAATCTTACTAAGATCAATGGACCTCTCCACTGTCTTTGAATTGTAATACTTTATATTTAACTTGTGGACAGAGAAACATAATTGTTAGCTATTAGCCCATAGCTATGTTTTGGTTTACCAGCTCTTTGAGTTTGCCATTAAGAAAGCTTGTTTCTCTTAGGAAATAGTCCCAGGAAAGGACCTTTAATCCTCTTGCCCTAAGCAGAGACGATCTGAAATCTCACTGCACTTCCTGTCCTACATGCAGACCTAGGATCCTAACAATTTAATTATTTATGCAGCTATTGGACAGAATTCATTAAACACTGACCACAAAAAAATTCTCTAGGGAATCCAAAAGAGAGTTATCTAGTGTTGATGTTAGATTATGTTTGGCTGGACTGAAAAAGAAACGAAAGCTTCAATCAGAACAAGAACTCCATTTTTTTGTTGCAGAAGGCTATGCATTCACCTTTTAAAGCTCTGATGCTTTACAGAATGCTATACCCACTTCATCTTAAAAATCATTGTCTGAAGTGAAGAAGAATGTTGGAAATTACAGCTGAGAGGGTGAAGAAAGAGGCACTGAATATTTTTAATCATATGTATTAATCATAAGTCGAAAAAAGGGCTGAGAATTGGTGTCTGCTCAAGGAAGATGATGAGATGGGGAGTAAAGTGTCTGTATTCTAAATATCTGCTTCACCAAAGCTCAGAACTACTCGTGCAAATGTACAGCTGGCATGTGGAGAAAAGAAGAAAATGGGTATTTTTCTACGCTAACACACTGAATAAACCCACTCATTCTTCTGACGCAGTGGGAGAGTGGGAGACATTCAGAAGCAAGGTGGACGTGGGACTGTGAACTTGTATTAAAATAGCAGCCATCATTAAGTTTTCCTCATGTTTTCTAATTAACACAATTTTTTAAAAAAATAATCAAATAAACCTGCCAATGCTTTGAAGTACCTTATTATTCACAGTGATTTGTTTATGATGTTTTTTTTCTCACAAGCTAATTTAGAGTAGAGATGCACTGACGAGGCTGCTTTATTGCTTCATTTTCAGGATATCAGCGTTGAATGTGCAATCCCACAGCTGGGTGCAATTCTCAGCAGTTCAGTCACATGAACAGAGTTGGGTACATTGAAAGTCAAAACCAATTCTTGGTTTTTTCTTCAATGTGCATATCTCATTAGCCAAAGAGGACTGTTTAGAAGCAATTAATCTGTGAAGTTTACATGACATACACTGCTTATGCTAATTTATAACAATACATAGATGCTGTAATTCAGACAACAAAGGTTCCAGGCCAAAGAATATATGAAGTACACAGGAGAGCAAATGAAAACAAACAAAAAAATTTAGTCAGAGGTGAAAAATTCAGTAGCAAAAGCTGTAAATTTTATTTTCTTAAAATTAAAAATTATTTCTGAGAGGAATAAATTAGACAATGGATCTGAAGTAATGATAAGAACTTAGGAGCTTGCACAAAGCTAGGAGTTGATTAAAAAATTCTTTACAATTCTAAGAGCTTTGATTTTGTTGGTTTCTCTACAGAATTCAACTACCTTTTCCTTAGGATTGTTAGGGCTTTAATTTTCCATCCTTTTTTTGTTGAAAAATTTTTCCAGGAAGAGAACATGAGACAGAGGATTCAAAAGCTGGGTGCTTATCCTTGGCTTTCCTGACTGCCCCTTAGCACATCCCTTCTCGCTTCTCGCCTGCTTCCCACCACACTTTTCCTGCTGAGCCTGAAAGTCTGGGGGACCAACAAATTCCTGGCATCCAGTCCAGGTTCAGTGCATTCACCTTGGGGCGCACGGGCACAACTGCAATGCAGATAATAATGTCCATTTCTCCCCAGCCAGCAGGGTCTTATCACGAGGCACTATGTTAAAAACCACTGAGGGTCTTCACCAAGAAGACAACTCCTATTATTTTTTTCTTATTCCTGAATTAAACCAGCTATATTTGATTTCATTTTAAGGTACTAAAGAGAAATGTGATTTGTGTAATGTCTCATGAGTATGTAATACCAATAAATGAAATAGATCCACTAAATGCTCCTTT
>VYZT01057588.1:39428-65625 GCA_013400735.1 Pomatostomus ruficeps | reverse complement strand
TGTGTTTTTTTTTTTGGGGGGGGGGGGTTGGTGTTTAAAAAAGAAATACAACTATACTGGTTGTCCAGTTGCAGTAGAAAATGAAACTGCCTCCATCATCAGCACAAAAGCAGACAAAGCCTACCTAGCACTGCATTCCCCTGAAAGCATGAGTCACAAACCTATTGAGAACAAAATATGGATGTCAGATGGTGGCCCCTCAGGCTGTCTGGCAACCTGCTTGCTACTCAGAAAGAGGTAACAGCTGCTTCATATAAGACTAATAAGGATGATAGAAAAGCCTATGCTGGCTTTCACAGATCCACACCTGAAGAAAATAGGCAAGGCAGGCTGTATTTGAAGCTCAGGAAAAAAGCAAAGCCTAGTAAATGGGCTTGGAAGCAAGGATTAGATACCCTTCATTTATGGAGAATCAAGAACAATTTAGTTCTCTGATTATTATTTTTTAATTGAACTTTAAATCCTATAAAAATATAAATATTTAATGCTATTTTATACTGTCCTACATTATATTTCTTATATTGGGGATTTAAGATGAGCTAAGAGAATTCACCTGCCCACTTTGATAATCCCACTCTGCTCAGCAGGCAGCTGGTGCTGGAGTGCTGTGAAGAAAGATGGGTCATATGCAGAAATGCACCAAGATACTGCAGGAACTTCAGTATCAAAAACTGTCAGTTACTGGAGGCAAAGGTTCAGAAGATGGACCAAAAGTTCCCTGTTATTCTAGAACAGAGCCTTCATGGGTTTTTTTGAAGTTCTGAAAACAAAAGGGTTTGGGGTCGTTTTTTCCTTCCTTTTTTTTTNAAAAAAAATGTTTTAACAAACTACATGAAAAACCCCCCAAAAATCTCATTTTTTTTAATTAAAAAAAAAAAAAGCGGGGAAAGAGGGGAGCTTTCTTAAGCAGATAATTTCAGTTACTGGATCAGTAAGAAATAGTGTCCATAGAAGTACAGGTGAGTGGAACAGGGGGAAATGTAACCTGTGGCTGATAAATTGGATTACTTTTAAAGAAAACTACAGTTGTGAGAGCATTAAAAACATTTCCAAAAGGTGAACTGATTTCACAAATTACTTAACTGCATTAAAACACAACTGGAAAGAAACCATACATGTCTGAGATTAGAAATAAATAAAAGTAACCGTTGTTTTTTCATTTTTTTATATTCAAAATGCTTTTCATGATGATACTTTTGTTTTAAGGCCTTCTCTTCTTTTAAAAAAAAAAAGTTTTATTCCCTGTCAATGTTTTGTTTAAGCTAGAGTGTTTTTTTTTTAAAAAAACCCTCTTGATTCACTGAGAAACTAAAATAAATCTTGGCTTGCCCCCAAAAGGTGCTTTGTTTTTCTCGTTTTCAGAACTTCTAGGAAGAAAAAGAATCCTTTATTCATCCAGCTGTAGCGAGGCAGAGGGGGAGAAGTGAGTTGCTGATTAGAGGAAATGTGCTGAAGTCTCTCTCAAGAGATGCTGCAGCCAATGTGTTTCAAGGTCTATTATGCCATAGCTATTCCCTTTGTCCTTCCTTATAAAACCAAAGAATATGTTCCTTTTACTGCTTCCGGTCTCCTGCACACAGGAGAGCCGATCCTAAACATGGAGAAGCAATAACAGACCCTTGTCAACCAAGCCCAAATGTCTTGGGCAACCCTGGCAGGAGCCTTCAGGATGTGCAAACAGAGATTTAGGCAGATAATCATGCGTGGAGGAAGTTTGTAACTCAGCAGGCTGAAAGAAAATGAAGGAGTAGCAGATCAGCATTAAAATGGTTGGGTATTTCTCACTCCTTCAGAAATCCAGAGGTGAACTGGACCTGACACAACAATGGTTCTGCTCAGGTGCTCATCTGACACCCAGAGAAGCTCTTTCTTTGAAGAACATTATTTTCAAGCAGAGATCAGGTCCATAATATAAGATTCAATCTAGAGTAAAATATTCAACTTGTCCTATTCCTTTCCATGACTTTACTTGCTTTCTGTTATTGGTGACAGGCCTCGCAGTAAAATTTAAATCAGTATAGGGTGGAATATCTAGAAAGAAAAGTTTTAACATTTAAGTAGTCTTCTGCAGGCTCCCCCTCCTGATCTCTGGGGAGCTGAAACCCTCCCTTCAGCTTCCAGCCTGTAATGCAGACACAGTATTATAACGTCTTCCATTTTTTTCCTGCTTCTCGATTTGGTATTGGATGTTGTTTGCAGAAGCCACTATTGCGGAAAGTTTTGGACCACTTTCTCCAGAGGGTTCCTCAACTGCCTTAAAAAATATGACAGCAAATGCTTTGTTCAGGCCCAAGTCAGGGCTTAAACTCCTTGCAAATGTGTACATTTGAGAATTTAAATAAAAGCAAGCCTCTTGACAGTTCACCCACAGCTGACAGAATATGTAGAAATTGTTAAAATAAATTTCTAAATCAAGTTATAAAAAGATATTCAATGAAACTGTGTCAAAATCTCATAAAAATAGGGGAGTGTCTTAAATGTCAAGAAGTATTTAAATGCTAATGAATGTCTGTTTCACATATAAATGAACAAGGCAATTTAGGAAATAAAAATGATCTGCTTCCTCCATGCCCTATTGATTATGTGCCTGTAACACCTCAGTGAATAGGATTCCACCCACTTCTTCAATCAGACTTTTTATTCATTATGGATATTCTGAGATATCTTCCAAGCATCAACATGTGTGTTTCAAATATGCAAGAGCTGTGATGGCTGAAGGGCAAGCTTGTTATCTATTCAGATAATGAACAGAGTGCTAAACGCAGCCATTCTATTAAAGACTGGAAGAAATTCAGCATGGTCATCCAAGTGATATGACGTACATTTCTTTTCTAAAAAGCTTTCAACACCTCTCTAAATTACTTAATGAAGAAGTGAAAAAACCTGACAAATTATAGCAAGAGCACAAAAGTAAAAATATGTCATCCTCAATGTAAAATATCTGTAAAATGTTATTCACCTTAATACTTGTTTTAGGAACTTTCAGGTTTAAAGGTATCCTGGTTATCATACCTGAGCAGAGGCTCTTCTTCCAATTCCCTGTCTGGGAAAACAGGGAGACTGGGGAACTCTCCTGTAGGTTTTATGAAAGAAAATTCTCCTGAGGTTTGATGGAAGAAAGGATTCATCCAGAAGTTTGTTGCAAAACCATTACTGAAAAGAACTCTACAAATACAAAACTTCCAGTCTCCAAAACACCAGGTTTTTCTGAAAATTACTGTGCTTGGATATGCACATATTTCAATTATAAAGCCATTTTCCCAAGGCCAATTTAGTGTGCACATGTCTTTGGAGTCCAAGCTTCTCTGGCTCTCAGGCTACACCATGTGTGAGCTGGTTTGGAGGCACAAAACCCAGCTCTGCAGAACCCTCCAGCTCTCCCAACAGATTGCTTTTATTGATGAAAAAGGAAAACCCAAGGTCCAGCTCAACCCTGAAGCACTGCTCTCCTGCAGACCCTCACACTTGTGTTTCTGTGTGCTAAAATGTGCAGCACACAGAGCATATTCTCGCATAGTGTTGGAAAAAGCTCTCCTGGAGAGAGCTGGATGGGAACTGCTGTCAGAGACCTCAATAATACCGGCTGTTCTCCCCGTCCCTTTCAGAGTTACACATTGTCTGGGCTCTGAACTTCCATTCTTTCATCTCATGGAAAAGCCAATGCTTCTCTCTCCTGCAAGGAGATAAACAGAAAATGATAAAACCAGAAAGGTGAAATGTAGGAGTTCTAAACATTCTAACATTTGGATTACCACTTACATAGGTGTAGTCATCTTATACTCGGAAGTTTATTGATTCAGCTGTAACAAATGTAAATGCACAAATCACAGGCCATGACTAAAAAACTGGATGCCCATTGGATCCTTACAAGTAAAAACACTAAAATGGATAAATTTTTTTTATCATTTGGAGATTAAAAATAAATTCAATCTTTTATTCCTCTAAAAAGAAAATTCGTGCTGTTTACTGTCACATTTTCAAAGGTACTTATGCTTCCAGCCCATGTAAAATTTATGCTGTAGGAGACCTGAATTTTAAAAAAATCAGTAAATATCTAATTCTCAAAAATTACAGCTTCAGATAGGCCAAATATTGATACGTATCTGCACGGAACTTATGTCTTCAGCCCTGATAAATATATTTGCACTTCTAATTTTTCAAATATTTTCTACTCAACATGTGCAAAATTAATAGGTTTCCTTTTCCAGCCTTAATTTTATACTTTGAAATAGAGGCTGAAATTTTAATGTTTCATAGGATTTTTTTTGTAAAGAAAATATTTTTATTTCAGTTGGGTGAAATAAAAATATGTCCCAGTGTTTCTCAGCGCAGATGGTGGATCAAAGCTAAATTACCTAAACCATTTTGTGATTAAATGTGTATTTGACTAGTAGACTCTTTCTTCTCTAAACTTTGTCTGTAGACAAAACAGAGGCAGGTGTTTCAGTTGCTCAATTAACCACAGACTCACAGAATAAGCTGAGTTAAAAGGGACCCACAACGATCATCGGATCCAGCTCCTGGCCCTGCACAGCTCCATCCCCAAGAATCCCACCCTGTGCCTGAGAGCATTGGCCAAAAGCTTCTTGACCTAGGCCAGGCTTGGTGCTCTGACACTTTCCCAGGGAGTCCATTCCAGTGCCCAAACAACAACTGGATGAAAAACCTTTTCTAATACCCAACCTAAGCTTCAGGCCATTCCTTCTGGTCCTTGCAGTTTTGATTCATTTATGTTCTGAGGGTTTTCAGCATAAAGATATTAATGTATATAGTCTGGTGCAGCCTTGTACACAAAAGGCATCATGTTTAATTCTGGGTCAGTGAGAGAAAGCGACTCTTCAGGGATTATGCAGTGCTGATAACTGCTGCAGACTGATTCAAAACTCCCAAGGAACATCAGGAGGAGGCAAATTTATCAATACAAATCAAATTCTTCAGAAATTCGTGATCAGCCAAGCCAACATCATCCCTGCTCCACAAGAAAGTTGGGAAGGAGGTGGCTTTCTATGGCTCTCATCTCTGATGTCTTGTTCTGCCAAAGGCCAGGATTTATGGGATTGTGAAAAAAACAAAGCCTTCCTGTGTCACCCAGGAATGAATTAATTACTTCATTTTTTGCACAGCCACAATCTTCATTTTTGGCACTCTGTTCTTCAAAATAGACCAAATGCAGAACATGAAAACCCAAGAAGATCATCAATTATGAATACCCAGGCAACAAAAGCCACTGTGACTATTGTATCAGACAGCTGGCTTACAATTGCTAACATACCAGCACAACATAGTATATCATACACAGGAATTACGGCAGCAGGTATCAGTGAGGACTGAAGTTACTTTTCAGCACGAAGTTTGTACAGCTCAGCCTAGACATCCTCCTGCATCTGCCTGGGTGTTTTCCTCCTGTTAGAGGTTCTGTAATCCATCTACTTGAATATCCTCAATATTACACAAGTTGCATTTAACAGTCAGAACTATGAAAACAAACTTTTAGAAATGGAAACTGTTTGTCAAATCGTTTTTTTCACCCTCCTCTTTTCTGCCATAGTTCTATGCTAATTTAAAGAATAATCCTTTAAATCTTAACCTTTTTTTAATCTCCTTTTGCAAAAGAAGCCTGTATTTCTGAATGTTAAAAAGTACAAAGAAAACACCTTTTTATTTCTGAAACCCAAACATCTGAATCTCGGCAATAATTAATACATGGAAGTGCATATAACACAAAAGATCATTACCACCCGATCTAAAGTGAGTGAACATATGGTGGTACATCAAATAGCACTGTAGTAGTATGAATAACAACACCAAGTCATTAGGTAAACAGGGAGAAAAGGAAGGTAACATTGCATGAAATGACTGGTGACAGGATTGCATTTGTGAGCAGAGTTTATGTTTAATGATGTTTCTTTTCTGTGGGCCATCCAAGGGTAACCTATGATGCCAGCGATGTGGACATAATTTGGGTGCATTTTTCTAATTAAGTAAAATGCCCTTCAAAGCAATGGTGAGAAGATCACAAAAGTCAAGTGATTCAGACTGAGAGTTCAGGACAATCCAAGGCCCAGAGAAGGTTAATGTGTTGTCCTCCACCTCACCCCTCTCCTGTCTGTACCCAAGCAAATGGCCCCCAGGACTGCAAAGAGGCAGCCTGTTAAAGCACTGCTCCCCTCACCCAGGACACTCAAGATCACAGAGTCCCAGCAGCATGCTGCAGACTGATATTGTAATTGACAGAGCTACCCTAACACAAGTGCATTGCTCCAGGATTCTGGATACATTGGGTTTGGGGAACTCAGGAGCTGGGCAATGCATTGCTGAAGTATAAGATGACATAGCAGTGAAAGGATCCTGAAGCATTAGAATATATCAAACACTGTGGATAGTAACCCTCTTAAATTTTAATCTGGCACACGGTCAACTATGACTGCCAGCTCTGAGAAGGAGGAGGGGAAGGACCGATATCAGTAGAAAGGGTGCTGCTTAGAATTGTTTCTTCAGAGATAGAAATAGCATGAAGCTGATGGGAGCAGCTCCAGGAAGAAATAACATTCCCTGGCAAAACGGAACAGAAATAGCCTGTACAGTAGTTTCACCATGTCACAGAGTGAATGGTGACAGTGCACAGAGGGTATTTCTATGCAGAAAATTACTGAGAAGCAGTAGGAGCAGGAGACATGTTACAGGATCAACATGACAAAGTGAGCAATTAGGCTTTCATGAAACTGAGGACAGAATTTTTCTGCACGCTGTCATCAGCTCTCAGGGCTAAGGCTGATGCTCATGACCTTACAGAGGCTGATCACAACAGGCCATGCTGGGTCGGGACCTATTGAGTTGCTTCCTTCAGTGGAGGTGATGGAGTTCATTCCAAATGTAGCTACTCTGAGGCATTAAACAAATAAAACATAGTATGCATTAAAATAACATTATTAAGGTTACAGAGGTTACAGAGTCAAGCATTCAGAAGCTACTTCCACAGCCTTAATTCAGTCCCCATTGTGTGTTTTCTCCATCTTCCCGTGACTGTCCCTAATACTTCTGCACCATAAATTTGCCTTATAGTAAATTTTAGTTACTCTATCACAACAGTGGTTAAGAGCTTGTAGAAAATATTACATGTACAGTATGGAAGAGCTCACACAGGGACTATGTGTTCCCCATTTGTTTGATCTTCATGGTTCACTCTGTGGTCCCAGGATATATTTGCTGAACAATATGCAAACTGCTCAGACTTAATTCCTGTCTTTGTGACTCAGACTAATGTAAAAGTTCTTTAGATGTCTCAGTGAGGCACCCAAATTAGGTTATGCTTTCCATGGCAATAGAAAGACTAACTCCAGCTATAGGGAGATAGAAATAATGACTTGTCATTTAGTTCTGAACACAGAAAGCCTCCTCTGTAAAGAGTTAAATAAACAGACACGGAAAAAATCACCTCAACTTCAATTAAAACAATCTGAAATCCCTGAGAAAGTAACTCTACTACCACTCAAATGATTTCTGTATACCCCCTTCCCTGTTAAGCTTTATTTCTGCCACACTAGTACCAATATAAATGTTGCCATATGTTTGCTGCTATCAGGAAACTCCATTATAAGGCAGTAAACAAACTAGACATTACCCCAGTTATAACTTAATTGCATCCTCTGGGAAGGGGACTGTCATCAGGTCAGGTTTTCTGAAGTCACAGCATTACATTTCTGTCATTAAACCTTTCTTAACACAACCAGTGTTTGAACAGGAAACCCATTAGCAAAAGCTACAGGTACTGGTGAAAGCAGCCATGAAAATTCACTAAATCAGCATTTTTCCAACATGTGACTGAGTTCCTGACTGGGCTTTTTGTCTGAGGTTTTATACCACTTTCTCTGACATTCTTGTGTCAAATCTCTCTGCCAACATCAAAAAAAAAAAAAATCCCAAAGTTGAACTGTGGCCAGCTGGACACTGCTGAATTCTTACCTCAGGCCTCATAGGCCTCATTGTGTGTTTGGGAACAAGTCTGGTGGCTTTGGTAACCAAAATGGCCTCAGATTTTGTTTAGTCCATGAACCCAAATAAACATTAACTGAGAATAACTTACAGGTAGAAATATTTTGTCACAATAATTTTGTAACAGAACAAAAACCAAAACCACAGGAAAACCAAAAACCAAAAGAGAGGTCATGTTAATGGTTATAAATCAAAGCATCTTTGTCAACAGATTTTACTAACTGAGTAGCTACTTAAAACATTTTTTTCTTCTGATTTATAGTAGTATGATATCATCCTTCTGGAAGAGCAGAGCTTGGAAACTTATGCCTCAGGACCTTTATTCAAAGGAGCTTTTGCCTCCTTCCAGTGTAACTAAAGGCTCCAGGAATTAGTCAGCTATTTTTAGCCCTATGAAAGCAGATAATTAACCTCAAGAAGTTCAACAAGGCCAAATGCAAGGTGCTGCATGTGGGTCAGGGCACTTCCCAATGGTAATACACACTGATGTAGATGAAGGGATTGAGAGCAGTCCTGGGGAGAAGGGCTTGGGCGCTGGGGGATGAAGAGCTGGACATGACCCAGCCATGTGCACTCACAGCCCAGAAAGCCAAACGTGGCCTGGGCTGCATCACAAAAATTGTGGACAGCAGGTTGAGGGAGGGGATTCTGCCCCTCTGCTCTGCTCTGCTCTGGTGAGACCCCAACTGCAGTGCGGCAGCCACCTCTGGAACACCAGTACAAGAAAGACATGGACAGGTCTGGATGTCCACAGGGGGCTCATGAAGGTGATCACAGGGCTGGAGCACCTCCCAGGGAAACAGGCTGAGAGAGTTGGGATTGTTCAACCTGGAGAAGAAAAGGGTCTGGGCAAACCTTACTAAGGCCTTTCTGTACCTGAAGGGGGCTTACAAGAAAAATAAGGACAAATTTTTAGCAAGGCCTGTAGTGACTGTTTTAAAGAGGCTAGATTTATATTGGACACAAGGAAAGAATTATCTACTATGAGGGTAGCAATACACTGGCACAGGTTGCCCAGAGAGGTGGTAGATGCCCCAACTATGGAATTGTTTGAGGCCAGGTTGAATGGACCTTTGAGCAACTTGATCAAGTGGGAGGTGTCCCTGCTTATGGTAGGGATGTTGGACTAGATGATCTTTAAAGGCCCCTTCCAACCTAAAGTATTTTATGATTATTAATAATAACTAAATTGTTCAGCACATCAGATCTTTATCTCTGTAAATACAGCTCTCTGTGGTCTTCGTAATGAGCTTTTCCCTTACAGGTAACAACCTTTGGCTATTCTATCATATTTACAAACATCTCCTATTTATTTCAGTTTTTATTAGGATTTATTTTTTATGGGTTAGTACCTCTCAGATTTATGCCATGACCATTAAGGGGAAGGTTGCACTACCATTGTTCCCTCCACAACTTTCTTTTCTGGGCTAGCTGTGGTATTTGGGACCTCAGTCTTTGCCCCCAGCTGCCTTTAGGGTTAGGGTTCAAAGTTCCACAGACCTACAGTTCCAGGGACACTGGGGCTGAAAAAGACACACCAAGGGGAGTGTGGCATTTACATCAACATTGCTCCCTCCACACGTTCCTAATCTGGGCCACCCGCAATGCTGGGGACCTCAACCTCAGCCTTTAAGTAACCTTAGGATTAGGGTTCAGAGATCCACAAGGCCTACAGCTTTAAAACTTAAGAAAGAAAGAAGTCAAATACAATAAACTCCAAAACTGATTAATGTTTTATGGGATTTCCACTAAATAAAATGCCTTTTGCTTGTGAGACAAAACATCTTTGTGATTATTTGATTACTTCCTTATAAATTTTGCCCTATATAATTCTTTATTTTTCCTTTGGGAAATTGACTCCAGCTGTCAAAAAAATACTAATTCCAGTATGGAAGCAAATAAGAGAAATAAAGCAGAAAAAAAGAGAAAGCAAAATATTAGACACTCATTTGTCTTCATGGCACTGAAGCTGTGTAGATTACAGGTTATATTTCAGTCCTTCTTGGTCTACTTTCCTCCTTTGGCCTTGACTTTGGCAAAACCCACAAATTTCCTAAGTGTTGTGGTGTGCTGTTGGCCAGGTTTTGGTTTAACTCATGGCCAGGCACTGCTGCCCCCTCCCCTCCCCCTCCATATCTGTTTTCCCCCTCCGGAGAGCTCTGTATTGCATAATCCTATACAAAGCCCACCAAATTCAAACCCAGCACTCCTCCCCACCCACTCCTGTAGGTATTTATGTAACTGTAACACACGGTGCCAGTGCTTTCCCCGGCACAACCCCAGTGCCGAATAAACCATCTGGGAAAGCCCCTCCGCTGTCTCTCCTTCTTCAGCGTACCTGTACCATCGGGGGGTTGGGTGAAATTTTGCAGGAACTTCGCCAGCCCTCCCGCGCCTTCAGAGCAGCCTGGCAGCCCCTGGAACCGCAGACGGACGCCCAGTGCCCCTACGGACCGCATCACGGCACCTAAGTCCTCTTCCATCCATACCCTGATGGGCTTTTCCACCACCTCCAACCCTGCCCAGCAACTGCAGCAGCAAGGCCAATGCACAGATGTCACCCAATTCTTTTCATGGGTATCTTGCCCTGAAGACTTAATATCACCAAATAAGTTACAGCCTGAACAATGGCACACAATTTCTTATTTGGGTGAAAATCAGTAGTAACAGGTTTTGCAGCTTGATGGCAAACAGATGTCCGTCTGTATTTTTTGTTGTTGATGGCACTGGTTAGTTTTCTTTTTTCTCTACTCATTTTTCCTTCCTTTGACTTCAGGATATTGAGGTTTTTGTGTATGTTCTTCCACCTGAAGAAGGCTAGAGATAGCCCCATTTCTAATTCTTGCATACATCGCCATGAAAGGTCGTTTCAGGGAAAGAGCTGAGTGAATAATGGTTTTGAGAGGTTCACTGACTGACAGAGAAACAATTAGATGAGGTAAAACTGAAAAATGCTCAAGCTATGCAATCAAATTAAGATTTTTTTAATTGTTTCATTTAAATAAAGATAATTAGTTAATTTTTAAATTATGTAAGTCTTGTACAAAATCATTCAAATTTTATTTCAGCTCTTGTGAAAATAGAGAATGGAGTGGTGTATTGAAATTAAATGGTACACATATTCCAAAAGGTACCCCTCCATTTTTTTTACAGCAAAATATCCAAAGCACTTAGAAAATTTAATCCAATTGTGATAACTGCTTCAGTACTGCACTTGCATTTATTATCAGTGTTAACATTTTAGATGTAAAATCAAACCACTGTTTAGCTGGCTCAAGCTTACCACTTCATTTTATGTGGAACATTTAGAAGGATTAGGATTTCATGCTTTCCTGCAACAAAGCCAGATATGAAAACTCTTTCCGAAGGGAAATATCTGTGTCCCCACTGTTCTTCTGAGAGGAGGCCTTGCTCTGACAAGGGCTGAGTTATTAACAGTTTATCACTCATGATGTGCTAAAAGCAAGCACACAGCTCCTCTCTGGCCATCTAATCCCCGCAAAGAAAGAAAATAATTCTTATCTGGACGTGCATAAATTACATATTAGCTTTAAATAAAGATAGAAATTGTATCTGGTATCACTGAGTTTAACATTCTGACTTCAGTCTGAAAAGCTGAACAGTTTATGGCTGATTTTCAGCAACTTTTGCTTATGCAGCCCAGAAGCTGACCCAGCCTTCAAGTTTACCAAACAACTCTTTTGCCCCAAATTAGCAGTAATGGTAATTTAACTATTTGAAAGTCAAAATTTTGAAATGGTTTGATAGAACAAATCAGGATAGAGGGGCTAAACAACTAATGTTGGAGACATTTTGTCCTGTCAAGAGCCAGTTTGAAGAGGTGGTTGACAATATGTCTCTTGTTTTTAAGAAAATATCAGAAGTTGCTGAGAGCAAACAAGTTATTGGTTGCTCTGTATTAGATCTAAGGGGGATGGGATTTTGGGGGTTTTTTAGCTCTATATGGGCTGGAATACTTGAAGAAGAAAGATTTTAGAGCATTTGTTGGTGGGCAAATAAACGGAATGTTAAGTGACTGCTATAAGTAGATAATTAGGATAACAGAGAAAAAGAAATTAAAATCATTTATGCTTGTATCAGTACAGGAGGTTATATGCATTCTGCCTGCTGCTTCCAGTCATATGTTTGTAAATTTTAAGGCTGCTATATATGCTGATAACAGAGAATCCTGCAGCAGAGTCCTTTTTTCGAGCAAGAAATGATGTTTCAACTATTTCGGTGCAAAGTTTGGCTAAAAAAGAGGGAAAGAAAAAAAAATTAATTATATCAAGATGACTAAAATATTATGTAGCAAAAGGAGAAAAGCATATGAGAAAGCTGAGAGAAAGTCTAAAAGGGTGAACTAGCACAGTGAAAAAGAGCATAAACACAGAAACTGGAGGGTAGTCAGGTAACAGCAAATGCAAAGCCTGAAAAGAGAAATGATGCTTAATTTCTACAGCATGGACAGGCTTAGCAAAGTAATCTGTTAGTGAAGAATGGTGTTATTGGTGGTGAGGGAAATGCATACTCACTGTGGAAATAGAAATAAAGTGAGAAACTGATCTGGGCAAAGGGGCACTGCTGTTTCTGTTTCATGAGCTGGAAACATGTTCCCCTTTTGCCCTTATAGACTCTCACTGCTCTGATGGTCTTGATTTTCCTCTTCACACCTAGCCATGGCTAATTTGTGCCTGTTTATCCTTGTACCAGCATTATTTGTTAGCTAAAATGTGTCTCTCCTCTCTTCTGTCTGCTCTCACCATTTCAGAGGGTGAGTATACTCCTTACCTGCCCCCAGCTTGTAAAAGCAAAGCACATTTAGTTCCAGGAACCCTTCTTAGCCTTTATTCCAGTCTGAATTTATTTCTTTCACATGGTTGGCCAGAAGGGTATTCCACAATCAGGATGGGCTCTCACAGGCTATACATGCATGGGAATGTAAGAAATAGGGTTCAGAATCACAGTTTTTCACACTCAGCCCAAAGTCAAGTGCTTTGGAGAATCACAGAATCATTTAAATTGGGAAAGACTTCTAAGATCATTGAGTCCAACTATCAACATAGCACCACCATATCCACAACTAAACCATGTCCCTGAGTGCCACATCCACAGATTTTTTTAACACTTCCAAGAATGGCAATTTCACCCCGTTCCTGATCATCCCTTCAGTGAAGAAATTTTCCTGTTATTTGATCTAAACCTATCCCAAAGGAAACAGTACAGAGGAACTCAAAACAATAAAAGTATAAAAGCAATACAGGGGAACACAACCAGATTACAGGATCATATTTGGTTATGTTGTATCTACATAATATTAATGAAGCATAGTCATTGTGTAAACAACCAACATGTTCAGCAAGTAATTTCTTTCTATTAGTCCCTAAAACCATAATTTTCTCCATACTCTGTTATTGCCATCATCATTCATCTTTTCCATCCCATATGATGTTTAACCCTCCCCTATACTGGCAGTTCCTTTGTGTCATCATTAAATTTTAACAGATCAACCACATATCATGAGCCAAGATTACTAATGAAAATGTTAGATTAAATAAGTATCTAATCCAGTTTTCAAGACAATTGTCTAACTAAGAGTTTACTTCAACATTTCACTTTTTTTCTTTTAAGTCTATTTCTTACCCATTTTAAAATTCTTGTGCTAATCCCTGACTTCTCTATTTAGCTAATAATTTTCCTTGTGGAATTTTATCAGATGCTTTGTAAAAGTCTAAGTAGATTAGATGTATTTCATTTCCTTTGTCCAGAAAACCAAAGGAAAATAGAATCTTAATCTGGCACAATCAAGTAAGCCTTTGTAAACCCATGTTGTATTTTATCACATTTTTTGCTATGTCTTAAATTACATTAAAAATCTAGAATCTATAGAAATTAGGCCAGAAACACAAAATAAAGTAATTTTTTTATTTAAGGGCCATATCATAACTATGACATAATCATAGCTATATCATCTTTTTCCTTAACCTTTTTGCATAACGCTTCTGTTTCTCTCCTTTATGAAAGCAGTAAAACTTTGGTACTTGTTTTAAATCAATTATACTTTTGGCAATTGTTATTTTATTCTTAAGCTTTCTGACCTCTGCAACACTGCATTTTCTGAGCATGTTTTGCTAACTTATAGCATCTCGTTTTGTACAGCGGAATTGAGAAGAAATTAATTAATCATTTCTAGTTGGCAGGAAGCTTCAAGCCACAGGATGACTTTCTGGATTATTTGCATCTTCATTTGCTGAGCTAGATACAAACAGATGAAAACTGTACTTTTGGGAAGCTGGACCCCTGGACCCTGAGTATACATAAGGCTGCAACTGTATTTCTAGACCCGTTCTCATTTCTGGATTAAGAAGTTCAAAGATATCTCTTGATCAGTAAATACCTGGAATGAAGGCCCCTTCATCTCTTAAACACAGCAATATGCGTACTAGAATTACCAGAAAAACATACAATCTCCTTTATCCTCTTGCAAACTCTTTGGTCTCATTTCTCCTCCCCAAACATCTGCAAAGACGCACCTTCTTCCTATAAACCCTGCCTCCCAAACTGGATCTCTTTTGAATTATCCCATTCTTCCTGCCACACCTAAAATCCACTCCTACTTTCTGTTTAATTTTCTTTATTTATACTCTCCTAAGTTCTTTCAGCTACTAAGAAACCACTTTGCTTCCACATCTGTAGGACTGAAAAGCCTGAGGCAGGGCCGCTCTTCTCACCTGACCACAGTAAGGTGTGCTTCACTTTCTAGTGCAAAATCGTATGGATAAAGCACCAGATGAAAAAGAAGAAAGTATATATAATAAGAATAAGCATTCTTCACATCACTAAATACTCTGTGGAAAAATCAGTCATGAAGAACTACAATAAAGAATGAATTAAATGAGTTTGTATAACAAGTGATAGACTTGATCTCCCTCCTGCACAGAGGTAGTTTCACTTGTTGCAAAAGGTGTCAGTAAATCAGTGTCTCCTAAAAGAGCAACTTTGCAACAAATCCCAAGATGATGCTGAACAGAGGAAGGCACTGGCATGAAATCCAGTGAAATGTCAACTTATCCCACAGGTGAATAGAGGGTCATGATGCTCTTCTAAACACTGGATAAAGCAAAATCTTCATACCCACAGTTTTCAGACAGAAGGTTCAGTGTAAGAAATAGTAAACTATCATTTGTGGGTTTAATATACTAAATATTTTGATATCACAAATTTGCTGCTGATGATTACTTCCACAGATTTTTGGCCAACACGTGCCAGTTTTCACTTGCAAAGTTATATTGTGTCTTATCCATCCTCTAGTACTCTGCTCCTCAATTTATACCATCTCCTAGCTGGTTTTGATGTGTGGGCTGAATTATTAACCTTTAAAGCTGCTGTACTGGAAGTAGCTTTCAATCAAATAAACCTACATCACACAGTCATGGTACTTTCTTTTTGAAACACAAATTCTCTATTACTCCTTTAACAACAGAGTTAAAAAAAAAGAAAGCTCAAATTTTTTTTCCCTGTTAAGCAGCTTTCACCAGATGAAACCATATTAGAAAATGAGGTGAAACATGAAATAGATTGGTGATATTTTAGCAACATGGGGTTTTACAATAATGAACTTGAATTTTTCACCATTGCCATTACAGCCTTGGTATTTAAGGGTCACATTTGAGTAACTGTAGATTGTATTGTAATGAAACTATAGCTCAAAATTTCTTGGTTACCAAGAGTTTTGCAAAGCAAGCTATGGGAAGATTTTTTTTTAATTAATTTTTTTACTGGTTGTACATATTCTTCTTCATTCCTTTTGGTTGCTTTGTAAAAAAATAAACCTGAATTTTTTAATACAAAATGTTCTTTGAGAATTTTTCTACATTGCTGGGTATTTTGTAAGCATTTTGTTTGAAACATGGTAGATTTTTCCAGTTCAAGAAAAAAATAGCTACTAAACAGATGCACTAGCTATTTCAAAATAATCCCTCCTGCTACACCAACAGAAAACTGCACTGTTGATTGCCACTGCTTAATATTGTTTCCCACACATTTAGAAAGCCATGATTTCCAGAGTGAAATATCCAGGACAGTTCACTGAAATGAGGCTTGGCATCCAGATTGCCTGCCTGGCTGTAATCACCCTTCGAGTTATTGAGCTTGTAAATCACATATCAAAACATGGGAACACATCAATTAATGTTCTACTGGAAACAAATCAAGGACAATCCTACAGTGTGACATTTTGCCAGTTTTTATTTTCAATAGACATGGGGAAGGAGCTGAAATGTTTGGTCACAGCCTCTATTTACCCAATCTGTCTTATATACTATTGCATAATGCTATCACAATATTAATATGCAAATTGCCACTCAAATAAAAGCCATGCTTTCCCTGTTGATTTTCAGCAGAGCTCCTGTTACAAAGGAAAATACTTAGCACTTATATTCCTTTTTCATCTTCAAAACTCCCTTAGTATATTTTAATTAATCCTTTTCCTTTCAATTTTCTGACCCTGCAGTGGGTTTTCTGCCTCCTTTACCCCTGTGCTCTCAAGGTTATGTCCTCCTCTTGATGTCTTCCATAGACTTTTCATGTGTTCAGAAATGATCTTCCTCTCATCTCTTTTTATGCCTAGAAAACAGACCTCAGGAGACTGGCCAGAAGAAAGGCCTAGTCAAGGGCAAAAGAAGTTTCCAAGGTGAAAAAGAAACAAAGGAATTCTATTTCCAGGGAATACTGATCCCATCTAGCACAGCTGCTGTTTTTTCCTAGCAGGCATCTCAGCGTGGTCTCAGTCAGTGTCCGGAGGTGCGGCCGTGACTCCTCTCAGGACACGCTGGGGCTCAGCCGGCCTCAAGGACCCTGTGCCTGGGCATCCCGTCCAAGGCAGCAGATGAGGGAAAAGCAGCAGCCTCTCATGGAGAAAAACTTCTCCTCAAAGAGTTTTTCTGCTGCAAAGTGTCGCGTGGGAGGCAGAACACGCTTAGGTCCTACGGGAATTTCCCAGCTCCCAGGGAAAACATTGATTTGTGTTATAAAAGGAAAATTCTCAGTCCAGATTTATCCTCTTAAACATTGAGGCCACCCTTTTTTTATTATTCTGTTTTAATATGTTTAATTATATTTATTATACCCTGAATTATTTTTATTTACTGTGTGCTTTATGTAGATGTTTTGATGACAATTCCAAACACTGGGCTACTGATGCATGCAAGCAGTTGAGGTGCTGTGTACCCTTCTGAAGATCAGTCACAAAATGGGCATCACTTCTGACCCACTTAAATTGTAAACCCAGGATTTCATCAGTGCATGGGACAAATGCTGATCTGCTTCAAAATGTTACATTTCACTCCCCCAGCACAGGCGGGTGCACATGGGACTCAGCAATGAGCTTCCATAGAAAGGAAAAATTCTTGTGGTACTCCTGGAGCCAGTCATCTGCATTTCAAAGTAGATGACAGGGTTTCTGTACTCGAGGGAGGGAGAACTGGACATTTAAAGTCATGTTTTCTATCACAGCTATTGATGGAAATAAGCTCAGATAGCTATAGCTTTCGTATGGTATTTTAAGAGTTAGAATATGATAAATGCTATACTTTATCAGGAAATATTTGTGTTATTTCAGTGTATCATCTTTGAAATATCAAAATAAATCTTACTTTTCTTGCCCCTGGTAGTTTTGAGAGATAATAATTTTTAATTTGTCAGTAATTTTTTTATTTATAAAGCGTACATTTTCACTTTATTTTCTGATATATGTAGGGAGTAAATATTAAACTATTCACATCTCCAGTTACCAGGACATTCTACCTGTTTTTAGAATATTTCTTAACCAACAGGATGTGTTGTATGAAGACAGAATTTAGAGATGACTCAAAGATAACAGTACTTGGTGTGTTAGCTGATATACTACATACTTTGCCCTGTTCTTGTAAATGTGCTAGGCAGTGGATGTAAAAAACTGTATCTCAAATGCAGGATACACAGTCATGTGGCTAATTTATATTTCACATAAGATATTAAATTTATTATTAAGCCTTCATAGAGATATATGCTTTTAAGCGTTTTAGTCCTAAGCCAGCATCTCTGGTAGCGTGTTTGTATCCAGCAAATCTGTGATCCTGGACATGAACATAGATCCATGTTTGCTTGCACTGCATGCACTCTGACTTCACTGGACTTCCTAGGTTGTGCCAAAAATCACTAACTAGGATTAAACTTAAAAGGATCAAGTGAGAGTAGATTGTTAACTTAACGAATTGATCATTTAAGTAGCTTGGTATCTTCTGAAAAGATTCATGTTCCTCTGTGTCATTACTTTTTGTTTATCTTGCACTGCTTAAGGCTTGGGGATTTTTATATATTTCACTTTCTGTGGGTGTATATATTGCCTTTGTTCCCCTTTCAGGGAAAAAAAAAACAACAAACAAAACAACTACTCAACTTCCCTTCACACCCTCTTAAAAAAAAAATCATAGTTACTATGGAAACAGCTATTAAACAGAGACTAGCAGTAATTAATAACATCTGCAAGTGCAATATGAAGTCGACAACACAATTAATTCCATCATTTGGAGTGGTTTGTGCAGAGCTGCCCTTTGTTGCTTTGCATAGAATGCGGATACTACAGACCCAGTTATAACAAGGGGGCTTACCATTACCATAGAGATATATTCTGGTTTGTGAAATAGTTTGGACTTCAGAGACATTAACCCATATAAATAAATGACATCACTAGTATATAGCTTAATGGCACATGATTCTGGAAAGAATTAGACCCATATAGATACTATGGGCAAATGAAAAAAAATAATTTTATCCTTTCAAATAGAACAACATAAAAATCTCACTTCCTGCTGAAATGAGAGCAGAAGCTTAAAATGTAACTTTTAAATCCATTCCTTCATTTGAATTATAGAGACATGGGCAGATCAGATGTGGAAGTTTACGTTCAGATGCTTTTATCTTTTGACTTTTCACTTTAAAAGGCAAATTGGAATTTTTTAAGAACAGCCAATTAAGATTTTTAATAAATCATGAGAGAGATGAGACAACTTATCTGTCTTCAGGCTTTATTGAAGAAGGAATATTATAAATATTTATTTGTTATTTTATTATTTCTTAAGGCTACTTGGCAGAAAGTCTACCATCTATCCCACTAGATGCTCTCATTAGAAACTTTGAGTATACAAAAGATTTAAATTTTCCTTGAATCGTTTTTGCAGCTGGTGTAAAATGCGCAGCAGAAGCAGTCTGATCAGACTGAGGCACATTGTGGTGTACAGGAGGGAGCTCCGCCTTCACCCTGAATGCAAGGGTTAGGTGCTGTGCTCCCAGACCAGGAGTTACGTGGCCTTTGTCATCTTGAGCCAATAATCCCTGCTTAGGGTCAAAGCTCCTTTACATGGCCCTGACTCAGCGAACGGGGCCACCTGGCGCAGATCCAGCACACAGCAAGGCTCTGCCAGCCTGGGCTCTGCTCCCCTGCCACTGTGGAGACTCCACTTCTCTTTGTGATTCTTTTCGCCATCTTTTAAAACCAAGTGGACAAGTGCACATCAGTACATGCACACCACACCTCTCTGGGTGTTCTCATTCCTCTTTTCCGTCTTTGTTACCCATCCTACTTACTGGCATCTCTTCCTTATCAACACAGTTTTTCTTGCCTTTACTGTCTCACCTTCCTAATGAATTTTTTCTTCCTCATATTCCTGTTTTCCTGATTCACTTTACTTTTCCTCACCTATTTCCTTTTAAAAAAAAAATTCCTTTTACAATATGTAATGAAGACAATATGCATTCCACATGCATAAGCCTCCTTCTTGATATCTACTTTCCTGTTCTTGTCTTATTTTTGCTCTATGCTCTTTCATTCTTACTTTTTCTCCATCTCCCTGCCCAGTACTCCTTCTAAGTTATTTTTGTGTTCACTACTAGTTCATAAAGCAAATCAAACAGGATAGCAATACCATCTCAACAACCTATTTTAGGAAAGGATGAACCATTCTGTGGAGGTGCTGGTCTATGCCCATTGACTACAACTGGATAAGAAAAAAGGAAACCCTTTTCTTGTTGTAGGCAGTCCATGAGTATCTCACCAAATGCAGAACGGGAACAGCAACAACTGTGGTCCAAAAGAAGGGAATCAAATACTAACTAGTCCTGCTAAACTTTACATTAACCTCTTGAATTTCCAAAAGGCAGCAGCTGTGGCGGGATGGCACAGCATCACCCACGGTTTTGCAGGAATATTGCAGTAAAATCCCAGCAATAACTTTGGAATGCAGCTTTTGTAGCCACCTGGTTAATCAGGTTAGATGGATTAAGTAAGTATGGGATGTTGAGATGGCTTCACTCCATTTGTCTGATAGTGGTTTGCTATGGTAATTCTGTCGCCATCGCAGAGAGTGCCTCTCCACTCCCTCCCATGGGTCAATGTCCCTTTTTTTAGTCCTATAAGGTAGCAAGAAACCAATTTCATGAGAGTCCCATCCTTCCATTTAGAAAAGCATTTACTGGTATAAGAATTTATCTCACAGGGTGAAAAATTGGGGAAAATTGTCTGATTTATGGGGTTAAAGAAGAAATATGTATATATCTATTTTTGGCTTCAAGAAAGAACTGTATATGCTTCACGTCAGTGGAAGGGATGGAATAAACTAAATTAAAATGGATTAGGGACTGGGTAGAAAATAGACAAGGTTGCACAAAAATATTGTGTCAATCTCAAGCACATAAAGCATATGTTATTTGTATAAGGCTGCTCTTAGAAGTTATATTTCTTTACAAGTTCAGAACATACCACGGTTTAACATTTATAATTGAGGGTTTTCTCCAGCAAGACTACTGACATTTATGGTTTTCTGAGAACAGTGTCACAACATCAATATGAGATTTACAATGAGCACTTTTACATTATACTGTGAAATATAACAGTGATTCATGAACAAAAAAAGTTAATTTTCCTTTGAAACTCAGAAAAATATTAATGGTAATATTAGAACAAACACAGAGACTTTCAAAACCAAACTACTATCTCCATATAGTGCTACAGTGTAAACTCTGCTTAGCAATAACTAAAATATCCCCATGTTATCAACACTGTTTTCAGCATAATTCCAAAGCAAGGCCCCATCCTAGTTGCTCTGAAGAAAATCAACTCTACACCAAGCAAAACCAGCACCACAGATGAAGTTTTAGACTGACACTTTGTTATAAAACATTTTTCTTGGTATTCACTGAGAATATTCATTGTTCTGGACTCCAAGTTTCAATATTAAACTATCCTAAAATTATTGTTGGTTTAACTGCAGTATCAAAGAACCTAAGTGAACAAAAAACCTTTCCAGTGTGAAAATGCATACAGCCCTGTTCTAAGGACTAGAATTAGAATGAATGCTTTCCTCAAATCTGACAATAACAAGAAAAGCATAAATAATCATATCAGATAGTGAAAATTTTGCTACTGGATCCAGTATGATTACTCAAATATGAACAAAAGCAAGAGTGAGAACAAAACAGTGTTGGCTATCTTGCTGCTGGATGTAGGTCACAAAACTTTTGTAATATAAATTATATCGAATTCAAACATGTAAAACAATTCATCTCACTTGCAATGGGCTGGATTCTGCATTTCCATCTGGTGCAGACTTCAATAAGAGCATTTTTATCCCAGAAATTAGAAATTGAGGTCAGGCTGCCTGCACTCTCTAGTCAGTCCTGCACCAGCAAACAGAATGAGAACCATCCAGCAAGATTACTCCCTCCTTCCCTATGCAAAACACAGACACAATGATATTACATGCCAGGAAGAAAACAGTATTTTGGTATGTGGCATTGATTATCATAAAATTACAGAACCACAGAATCATTTAGGTTGGAAAAGACTTTTAAGATTCTGTGGTTCAACCGCTAACCCAGCCCTGCCAAGCCCACCACTACACCATGTCCCCCAGTGCCACAGCTACACACTTCTTAAATTCCTCCAGGGACAGTGACTCAACCACTTCACTGCGCTGTCTGTTCCAGTGCTTGAAAATCCTTTCCATGAGGAAATTTCTTCTAATATCCCATCTAAACCTTCCCTGGTGCAACTTGAGGCCATGTCTGTTTGTCCTATTACTTGTTAGTCAAGAGAAGAGACTGACCCCCACCTTTCAACAGACTCTTTTAAGGCAGGGGTATAGAGCAATAGGGTCCCCCTAAGCCTCCTTTTCTCCAGGTTAAACACCCCCAGCTCCCTCAGCTGCTCCTCATCAGACTGGTGCTCCAGACCTCTCTCCAGGGTCATGCACACAGACCTTGTCACCCTTTCGGCTGTATTTCAGCAAGCACATTTGGGCTGAACTCAGGAACATCTGGGGGTTCTATCAGCAAAGGACGTGTTACCCCAAGCACCAATGGGGGATGTGCTCAGAACAGAGCTGATCAGGGCTCTCAAGAATGAAGCCAGTGCAGATTTATTGCCCTTAACACCCCCACAAGAGACACTTGAGGCACTTGGTGACTGTCCCATCCATTCACACAAGTGCTGCAATCACTGCACAGGTTGTCTAGACCTGTCACTGGCTTCAAGAAGTTTTCTGACAATGCTGATTACTGAAGAATGAGTTTATATACAAGCATAAAACCACAGTAATAAAACTTTGATTCTGGTGCTAACCTAATAAATTTGCATTTTTTAAAAAGTGGCTAAGAGACAGAGGGCTCTGCTCTTTTGTCTTTTATGCTACATTTGCAACGGTGTAAATAATATATGAAAACATAAATAATATATCCAAAAATTGAAGTAAAAGAGGAAGGCTTGATCATGAATTAATACTTGCTACTGATTAAATGAACTGTGAAGAAGCCTTTGATGCAAATTAAATTTTGTAGGTTTGCCATAGGAACTTTTTATTCTGACATATGGACTACCATGGTCAGTTGAAAGATTCCCAGTACTTTCAGCAGAATCATAGAATAGAATCACAGAATCTTTTGGGTTGGAAAGGATCTTTAAGTTAAGAGTCCAACCATATACCTAACCCTTCCAGGTACACCAAGTAGCTACAAAGCAAACTTTCTGTAAGAGGCCTCATTATGTCAATACCTGTTGCTCCTGTGCTCCTTCACAGAAAGGTCTTGGTCAGATATGACAGGCAATAAATTTAGAATGAGGTGAAGTAAGAATGAAGAAAAGATTTACTTTCGTTGTTTGCCATTCAAGTGCTTAAAGAAAGAGACTTGTCAGCTGTAAGAGATCTTAGGAATCTCAACGCAGATAAATTATAAGAATTTCTGCAGTGCAATGTTACTGTGAGGTAGAAGCCATGTATTTATAACAGTGAATATGTAAAAAAATAGTTTAATCAGTAAATGCAAAGAAATTGATTGTTTAGGAGACTTCAATGGCTTTTTAAAACTTCATGATGAAACTACATTTGTGCTTCTTTCTTGTGCATTGTGAGAGGGTGAAGACATACCAAGAAACTTAACTCTGCTAGTTTTATGTTTTAGGTCAATCAGACTCTCTTTGAAGGTAGTGGGAACTGATTTGAGCCCTATTACTTATATCCGTACACAGATGTAGGATGAGGTCACCATTTCTAAACATTCCACGTCTATTAAATACCTGGCAAGTTAATGAATTTTAGGCCATAAATAATTAGGTGAAGCAAAAGACTGGGTGATTAGTAAATAACAAATTGCTCGTGGAGTAAGTCCTGCTTTCTTTTCTTTCCAGTGCTTCAGGCTGGCATTGGATTCCTAGGTTTCAGATTCAAAAAAGGTAAAACTTCAAAACCTGTCTTCCAGCCTTACTTAATTTTACAGGAAAAATGTTATTTGATGCCACCTTTTCTCAGAACTGGGCTCCAGTTCAAGTTTACTTGTAAATCCTGTAAAGCTTGCAGGTTGATCTGGAGTTGTCTATCACAGGTCTTCCCAGAACACCACACAGGCAGCCCTTGTCAAGCTCCATTTTCCAGCCCTGGCTGCTCCTCCACACCTCAACCAGCTTGTTTGAAGCTAACCTGTGCATTTCTCCTGCAAGCTGGAGCCACATATAGATAATTTCTCTTTTATGCCTGAGTTTCAGTGAGCTTCACAGGCATTCACTTACCCTATTCACAGTAGGATTACCTTGCAGAGGGTCTTGTTATATAGTTGTAAATAGCACAGTTGATTGGAAGCTTTGAACATTTCTCTATTAAATCATAGCAGTATTTCCTCTAGAATGTTTTCAATTTTCATCTATTGTGCAGTGTATTAGTACTGATGAATCTAGACTTTACAGTACTAGGTGGGGAGTCAACCCATCCATGGATTGCACAGTTCCATTGCTAGCCACAAGTAACAGTTGTTGGAACTATTAGCAGCTATAATTATTGCCCTAAGAAGCTCTATAAGCATCAGAAGTGTGGGCTTACAGAAAAATATACTAATGATGAAAGAAACCTTCCTGTGTAACCCTATACTTATCTATTTATTATTTTACATTATCACTCTCTGATCTTCTGGTCTGCTTTACATTATATTGAAACAGTACATGTGAGTAAGGGTGGTATTGCTTATTCTCACCGACTGAAATAATTTCCTGTGTGTGTTTGCAAAGTTACTTGTCCCCTCTCTTTCCCAGCCCAGCAAGTGAGTACTTTTCTGCTTGCCCACTCCAGTTGATTCTCTACTGGGAGGGCACTTCTTTCTCAGCTCAGTACCCACAGTTTGCTGAATAGGCCCTTGAGGGCAGCACTGATGGGAATCTAACATCTTTCCTGCTGAGGAAATGGGCACATGCTCGATTCTTCAGGCAGGGAAGGAGCCAGGTGGGGCATTCCCTTTTATTCTGGAGGGGTGTTTCCGGAGTGTTAATCCATTACTGTGTTGCCCACTGCAAAACTGTAGGTGTTTTGGGGCACGACTAACTGAAGAACATCTGGTTCCTGGTAACTCAGCAGAGTTTAGGCACGAACTTGAGCCAAACTTCAGAATCCTATCGAAGAGTAGAATCAGTATTTTTGTTCAGTATTCATATTCATAACTGAATTGATGTTCACTTGATACTGATAATGCTACTCTTAGTGTGAGAGGCCAAGAATGAGGAGATGCCTTAAATTACAATCTAAGGAGTAAATTTGTCATGGTCTTGTGCAACCTGAACTAGTTCATATTTCCACCCCCTTTCCTCTGTGCATTTCTCCAAACCTTTAATCCACTCCACAAAATCCTTCTACCCCAGATCTCCTCACGATACAATTCACATGAAGCAGAACTTCTGTGCCACAAGGCCATGACTCTGCTGTAACCCTTGACGTCCCTATGGGGAAGGGGAGGTGCTCAGGTGAGCAGTTACGGGTAAGCATCTGAAGCACTGCCCCTGCCGCTTCCTGGGGCAAAACTGCAAGGCCTATGGAGACCTACAAAAGCTGGGCTATAGATACTCCTCAAACTGCTTGAGTCAAAAGGCTGCAGAATCATTTTAGGAAATGCTATTTTAGACTTGCATCCAAACCCTGAATCCTACATACCTATAGGTAGGTGGATAGGTGAAGACAACTGGGAGTTCTTCCCACGAGCTCCCAAGTGCCAGCTCCAATCCAGAACAATGTAGATGAGTGACTGCATGCTTTACAGATTGCAACTGAAATATCATGCTGGCTTTGAGCCTGGGCAATGTGAACACTCAATTTTTCATTTGTGCATCTCAGTTTTCATCCCTTTGCCATCTATAAAATAGAGATAAGCACTTTCCTGTTTTATAGAAATTGTTGTGAGTTAATACATTCAAGATGATGTGATCGTTAATACAAAGAATGTGAAAACAACATGAATGCTGGGTCTGTTCTGTCATTTTCACCTGTTGAACCAAGTAAATATATTAAAATATAAATATGTAAGCACGTAAGAAAAAACCAAACAAAACCAACCCACAGATCGAAAAGAAAATTAAATTTGTCACGGAACTTTTAAATGCTTTAGCAAATAAGCTAAGGAATATTTCCCTGGATTACTTTCTGCATTTCTACCGAGAACGTATAGTTGCCACAGAGACTGGTGTGCGTGAACACGGGTCAAAGGGAGGGCGCGAGAGGGGATGTGTCCTCTGAATTTCCAGAGGATCGGAAATGAATATCTGGGTTGGCGATGCGCGGGGCGGGGGTGAATGCCCCCGGGGCTCACACCGCAGAGGCGCTCGGGGACCCTGCGGGCCCGGGACGCCGCGAAGGGGGGG